>JACXGJ010011610.1:0-19474 GCA_016801105.1 Esox niger | reverse complement strand
TACAGGGAGGGATAGATACAGGGAGTGATAGATACAGGGAGTGATAGATACAGAGAGGAAGAGGATAAGGAGAGATACAGGCAGAGACAGGATAAGGAGAGGTACAGGGAGTGATAGATACAGGGAGTGATAGATACAGGGAGTGATAGATACAGAGAGGAAGAGGATAAGGAGAGATACAGGGAGTGATAGATACAGGGAGTGATAGATACAGGGAGGGATAGATACAGGGAGGGAGAGATACAGGGAGGGAGGGGATAGTGAGAGATACAGGGAGACATAAATACAAGGACAGAAAGATACAGGCAAAGAGAGGATAAGGAGAAATATACAAATGGATTGCCATCAGCGAAGCTAGTTACATCTAAATCAGGCTAGTGTTTTACCCGAGTCTAAGTTTCTAGTTTTGCAATAGAGACTAATCCTAACCCTAACCATATAGTTGTCCCTGTCCATAATCCCTGGCACTGTCCTTGTCCACCTGGTTGTCCCTGTCCTTGACCACCTGGTCATCACTGTCCTTGTTCACCTGGTTATCCATGTCCAAAGTCCTGTCACAGCCCTTGACCACCAGGTCATCCATGTCCTTGTCTACCTGGTCATCCCTGTCCTTACCACCTGGTCGTCCCTGTCCTTACCACCTGGTCGCCCCTGTCCTTATCACCTGGTAATCCCTGTCCTTACCACCTGGTCGTCCCTGTATTTGTCCACCTGGACACCACTGTACTTATTGACCCACTGGGCAACATGCAAAACACTGATGTTTCAACCACGTTTCAACCCTGTTAGGGAGATTTTTGGAAATGTTGCATTTCTTTTTGTGCTCTGTTTCTTTGTGTTTTCGAGGCTGAGTATCTGTATAAGCAACTTATGAAAACTGCTGATGTAAAAAGAGATAAATAAGTTAGACTGATTAAGCATAATGTCTGTTTCCTATCTCCGTAGTGTTGACAAGGCTGCCCTGGTGTCTATGTTGGTAAGTTTACCAGAGAGCTGCTCTTGATGATGGAGAAGATACTGCTGAGGATTCCAGAACAGATGAGCAGCTCTTTCTGCTGCCTCAGGTGGAGGTGGATATGATGAAGCACCACAGGGAGCAGAGTCCTACGAGAATCTGAGACAGAGACAGAAAGACAAGCAGTGACAGAAAGACAAACAGTGACAGAAAGACAAACATAGGCAAAGCCAGAAAGACAAACAGAAAGGCAAACAGAAACAGAAAGACATAAAACAGAAAGACAAACACAGACAGAAAAGCAAAGGCAGAAAGATAGAGTCATGAAGAAAAACAGAGACAGAAAGACAAACAGAAACAGAAAGACATAAGACAGAAAGACAAACATAGACAGAGCCAGAAAGACAAAAAGAAAGGCAAACAGAAACAGAAAGACATAAGACAGAAAGACAAACAGTGACAGAAAGACAAACAGAAAGGCAAACAGAAACAGAAAGACATAAGACAGAAAGACAAACACAGAAAGAAAAGCAAAGGCAGAAAGATAGAGTCATGAAGACAAACAGAGACAGAAAGACAAACAGAGGCAGAAAGACAAACAAAGAGTTAGAGGAGAGTTGATGTATCTGCTGGAAATGAGTGTTTTTTCATGTCTTATTCAGCTAGTCATAGAATCTCCCTAAACATATAAACATCTAAACATGTATATCCCTCTCTAACATATTCAGTAATTCGACATGCAGCTCTGTGAAGGAAACAGTTTAAAGAAGACCACTACCAGGGAAGGAGAACAGGCGGCTGTCGACAGTACGAGCAATGGACTGCAGTTTGACCACGTCCATGGACTGACCAATGTGAACCGTACTCGGCATGCTACCCAGTGTTCCCCGGACAAACTCTGCCACCTCCTGGGCCGTGAACATCTGGAGCAGCTCGTCAAAGATGGCCGGGAACGAGTTCAGCAACGCCGCCTGGGGGAAAAATGGAGGGAGGGTGAGAGAGAGAGAGAGGAGACGTGGGAGGGGGAGTAACCAGTCCCATTCTCCCCTGCTGGACTGACTCAGGGGTGATGTGGTGTTGAGTTGGGTCTGAGAGACAGATCACACAGTGAAGTGCCAGGTATCAAGTAGCAACGATGGACATATTTGACTTTAAGAGAGGGCCTATCACAGTGGTTCTCAAAATGTGTTGGGGCTGGGAACATTCTTTGTTGTGGCAAATTCATCACCTCAAAATGTGAACCTAACTATAGTGAGATAAAAGCAAACATTGTAATTACAGTGAATTTATGCTTAGAAACATTTCCAAAATGGGGGTGATGTGAGGTCAGTTTGAGAAGCACTGTTCTACCAGATATTTTCCCATTCATAGATTTGATCTTCTAGTTCCTCAGGTCCATAGATCAACTGATGACCCAACAGTCCAAATGAGAAAGAGGAGGTACAGGGATTACATCATCATACAGAACAGAGAAGAGATGTAGGTGAATTGGCTCTTAAACATATATGATGAAAGAGTATGACAGACATTTAAAGGTCCGGGAAAGGTTAATCAAACAAAAAACTAAATAAAACAAGCAAACCAAATTAGTGAAGACTGATTAAAGTTGGTGGGCTGTTTTGTTACAGGTTGGTTGTTTGTCTTTCAAAGGAGGTGGTGATTCAAAAGGAGGTGACTCAGAGGTGATCTGTGAAAAGGGAGTGTTTGTCCCTAAGTGTTTGTGAAAGGGGTAGGTTGGCACGTTGGTGGTAATAGGGGAAGAAGGGGAATCGTTGCTGAGTTGTGATTTGGTGGTTATAGGGGAAGAAGGGGAAGAAGGGGAATCGTTGCTGGGTTGTGATTTGGTGGTTATAGGGGAAGAAGGGGAATCGTTGCTGAGTTGTGATTTGGTGGTTATAGGGGAAGAAGGGGGATCGTTGCTGAGTTGTGATTTGGTGGTTATAGGGGAAGAAGGGGAATCGTTGCTGAGTTGTGATTTGGTGGTTTTAGAGGTGCTTAATGGCAAAGTGGAGGAAAGCAGAACTCTGAGAATGGCCACTCCTGTAAGAGGAAGGCCTGCAGTTACTTACTGAGAGAGGTGAGGGGCGAGGAGCATTGGTACTCCAGGCTTGAGTACAGCTGATGGGGCCTGAGGCCTGACCCAGTCCTGAGGTAACCGGGGGGGCCTGACCCAGTCCTGAGGTAACCAGGGGGGGCTGACCCAGTCCTGAGGTAACCAGGGGGGCATGAGGGGTCTGGCCAGGGGACAAAGGGACCCAGAGTAAAGGACAGGAGGATAAGAAACAGCAGGAGAAAAAGATGAAGGAAAGAAGAAAAAGAGGAGGAAGAGGGGAAAAGAAGAGGTGTAAGAAGAGAAAGGGGAAGACAGGATAGAAAGGAGATGGAAGTAACAGCACAGAGGTTTGCAAAGGAAATAGGAAATTAGACTAATAAAGCAAAGAAATACAAACTACGGACTTCACTACCTACTGAAAATGCAAAGCAGCAAAGGTAGCGAAAGGATTCTACTAACTATTGTAGAATGAAAACAAAAGCTGCAGAACTGAAAATAGAGTATGAATGAATGGATGGACGCAATGATGGTATAAATGGAATACGCTGTTGACCATCTTCACTTCCTTGTGCTGGTGGAAGAGTAAAGTAGTGAAACTTTAGCAACACTCAAGAAGACACTCATATTGTAGTTTATTGAAGAGTAAAAGTAGTTTTAGGCTGTTGTTTGCATACTGTACTGTAAGCAGAATAAACGTATTTGTTTAGTACATCACTCAACCCTTAGCATTGTCTGTTATGTTCAAGATAATTTGTCTCTGGTCAGACCCACAATCATGCCCACACATTGGATTTAGTTTTACTCTTGGTCTTACCCTGAATATCTTGTTAAGGAAGATATTTTTGTTTCTGTTTCATGTAGTACTGATATATTACTAAAAAGACTCAACAAACTATGTCAAAAGCACTCTTGATGAAATTGCTCATTTTAGATGAGAACATACAAAACCTTAAGAAGACCTATAGAAAAATAGGACATAAATAGAAAATGACTAAACCACATGTCCATTACATCTATATGAAGGAGCTGCTATGATCTTATAATAAAGTCATTAAGGATGTGAAGGCTTTGTATTTTTCTGACCTAATTGCAGGAAACTGTCACAACCCAAATTTCCTATTTAGAACTACAGATGTGTTGTTATTCCAGCAACAGTCAGGAATATGGCCTCAAATGCTGTAGACAGTGACATTTTCTTAACCATTCCATGATAAACCATGCTGTGCTCTATATTGACGTTCCTTACCACTGTCTAAACTTATTTAACTCTTTTACTCCAACAAGACCTTATACCACCCAGACTGCTTAATTAAATTATTATAAAAGTAGGCCCTGAACTACTTCCCATTTAAAACTTTTACAGGGGGTGGAACACAATCTTAATTTTGAGTAATTCCAGTCAGGCTTTTGTCAGAAACACAGTATTGAATCTACTCTTGTTTAGGTTACAAATGACTTGTTGCTGAATGCTGACTCTGGAAAATGTTCAGTCTTGTCGTTCCTGGATCTTAGTGTATCTTTCACACCACTGACCACAACATTTTAATTGACAGATTTTTTAATTGGGTTAGGATTATTAACAATTATGCATCTTCCTCTGTTCCTGTCATATGTGGTGTTCCGCAGGGTTCTATCCTGGGGCATTTACATTTATTTTCATTGTTGTACATGATATGCAGCTGTATTTGTCAGTTATGACAAATGACCTGAGCAAGTTGTGTGTTCTGCATAATCGCCTTAAAGACGTTACAAACTAGATCATTTTCTTCATTTTGAACATTTATAACTCCACTGTTGGCAGCTTTAGATTAAAAAATTCGATCACTTTTAAGGCACAGGATGGTCTGGCACCTGATTACATTAGTGACATGCTAAACCCATACTGTACTGTTAGGCCTCTCAGGTCAGCTGTTAAAGGACTTCTGGCTATTCTGGAGTCCATACTCAAAACTAAAGGGAGCCGGACCTTTGCTATACGGGCCTCTAGACTCTGGATGAGCCAACCACAGAATGTCAGAGATGCTACATCAGTGCATTCCTTTAAACCTTACCTAAAAACTCATTTTTTACATGGCTTTCAATAATATTTTATCATTGTGATGTTATATTTAGTTTTTTCTTTTTACTTCCTTTACTCTTTTTAAATAATATATGCTTAAATGTGTTTATTATTTGTGTTTCCATCTTTATTGTGTGTAAAGCACTTTGTGAAATTGGACTAGAAAAGTGCTACACAAATGAAATTATTATTATTATTACTATTATAACATTGCCTAACATAACTTTACAGGGCCCAGAAGAGTCCTGTCAGTGTGTTTGTGTGTGTAGCTGAGGGTGTGTTTATGTGTGAAGATGTGGGTGAAGATCTCTCACCTGTGTAAAGATGAGAGTCTCTGAGCTACGGCTGTCCAGACTGAGGACAAAGCGTATGGACAGAAAGAGTTCCTGGATGCTGACTCTGAACTGCTCCTCTTCCATTCCACAGGTAGCGCGTGAGTACAGGATGCGAGACTGGACAATGAACTTAAAGAGATATTCCAGAGCCTGACACCAAAGGAGAGAAAATGTATTTCAAGAGATATTCCACAGGCTGACACTAAATTTGAGAAAATTCACTTAGAGATATTCCAGTGCCTAATACAAAAGGAACGAAAATTGACTTAAAGAAATATTCCAGAGCCTGACACATAAGGGGATAACATTAACTTAAAGAGATCCAAAATAGACAGGAGTGAGAGGTGACAATGACATTAAAATGGGCCTGAACAGCAGAGATGTCACTAACTCTGCAACCCTTTTAAAATGTTGTGTTGTTGCTACACTTGATAACTGGTGGTATCCATCTACTAACCCCATTGTACATTAATGGAGACAGAATAGTTTACTAAATGAAACACAGTGCTACAGACTCTCAATCTATTATTTTTTCAGGGCATTTATAAATTGCATTGCGGACAATTTTAAATAAATAATGGGTAATCTTTAATATTTCATAAAACCAACAAGTGGTAAATACTTATCATCTGCATTATGACTTGTGATGTACTGGTAATGAACATGTTAATGTCATTATCGTTTCCTACAAAACTTTTGTTTTTGTACTGACCCCCTTCCCGGGTCTGGGAATCAAACCTACACCCCAGGTGTTACAAGCACCACATCACACCAAGCTGCCTACGCAGGTGTTGGGATCAACACTCAAAACCTATTTGTGCTTCTCTGGTCACAAGGACTTGATGAAACCTCCAGTGGGAATGCTGTCATACCCTCATGGCCTCCTGAATGTGGTCTTGTCGTACAACCTCTGCAGAGCGATCCATGTACCATTTCAGACAGCGGATCAACTCTCTGGAGAACAACACAATGTTTCATCAACACATCAACCTGACAACTGTGAGGGTTCTTCTTTAATTCATCTTAAATTCGATCACATATTAACAATGTTAACAATGTCATCTTAAAACGCCATGTTAACATCATGTTAACAATGTTATATCATCTTAACATCATCATGCAAACATCTTCATAACATCGTAATCTTAACACCGTCATGCTAACAACATCACGTTTATAACATCATGTTAACATCAAATTAGCATCTTCATCTTAACATCGTCCTCTTAACAATGTTATGTCACCAATGTCATGCTATCAATATCATCTTAACGTCGTCATGCTAACAATGTCATGTTTATAACATCATGTTAACGTCAACTTAACATCGTCATCTTAACGCCGTCATGCTAATAATGTCATGTTTATAACATCATGTTAACGTCAACTTAACATCGTCATCTTAACAAGTACCCATCTTCACCTCCCATCTTTCTACAGACGCAAGGAAACTCACTTATAAGCCAGAGCTCCAGCAAAGTGCTTTTGGATGTAAGTGTCCATGACAGGACGGAAGTGATAATACTTGCTGTCCCTGAGGAGATTGATGATGAACACCTGATGACAGAAGGAGAGAGACAGAGAGCAAAAGAAGAGGAAAAAAGAGAAGGAAAGATGAAGGATGAGAGAAATTGATAACCAGAGAGATTCAGTTCGATGACAAATTAGACATTAACCTGAGAGGAATGGAGTTTTCCCAATGGGTTTTTCTGCTCGAAGCTTCAAAGACTCCTCTTAATGATGGAGAGCTGGGAGAACATTCATCACCAGATACAGTGTGAAGACTCCTCTTAATGATGGAGAGCTGGGAGAACATTCATCACCAGATACAGTTTGAAGACTCCTCTTAAAGATGGAGGGCTGGGAGAACATTCATCACCAGATACCGTTTGAAGACCCCTCTTAATGATGGAAGGCAGGGAGAACATTCATCACCAGATACAGTGTGAAGACTCCTCTTAAAGATGGAGGGCTGGGAGAACATTCATCACCAGATACAGTTTGAAGACCCCTCTTAATGATGGAGGGCAGGGAGAACATTCATCACCAGATACAGTGTGAAGACTCCTCTTAACAATGCAGTCAGTTGGCCCAATTAATAATTACTGACTTTGAACCAGCTAATAGTCACTGACTTTGGCCCAGCTAATAATCATTGACTCTGGGCCGGCTGATAATCACTTACTCTGGGCCAGCTGATAATCACTGACCTGGGCTAGCTGATAATCGCTGACTCTGGGCCAGCTGATAATCACTGACTCTGGGCCAGCTGATAATCACTGACTCTGGGCCAGCTGATAACTAACTGACCAGCGTGCCTACATGCTTGTTTAATGTAGTGTACTATGCAGGGAATAGGATACCATTTGCGATACAGATCCATAATTACAGAGGATGGAAGATTCATGTGTTGAATGGAGCACTACAGTGGATTATTGTACTGAACAGGGACTCCCTGGTGGCACAGTTGTCTAACAGTCTTTCATGGTGCCATGTTGACCATTACAGTCTTAGTTCGAGCATCAGCTGTGTCGCTAGCTGAAGCATGGTTGGGAAACTCTGAGGGTTATGCAAATTGGCCAGTGTCCTGTGTGGGGAAAATGTCAGCAGGGATTTTCCGGTCACTGGAGCATAGCTGAGGTCATCGGGTGTGTGAACGTGCCCACATGCTGATCCGCCAAATTTCCAGGTCGGAAGGGCAGCTTGAACGAAAATGTGCAGAAGAAATCCTGCCCTTCTCATCAAATCTCCCAAATCCACTGGGAGTTGTTGCTATGATACATTACCGATTTGGATACCAATTGGACATTGTTTCATTGGTGGATTAAGGTGAACATGAAAATCCATTCAGTCAAAAATATACAAATGAACAGACGCTAAACCAGTATTATAGGATCTCACCAGTGACTGGAACACCAGAGGGCCGTACTTATCAGTGTTGTCATCAAGGATAGAAAACAAGGTGTCTAAGATGTCTTGGAGAAACTGTCAATGAATAAAGGAAAATATTAAGCACCCGATCTACCTTTCAGTCAGTTCACAAACGCTGTCATCTAGTGTAACACTTAGCAGCATTCAGGGGTCACCTTGACGATTTCCTCCCCATTGACATGACGTAGTCTCCCCAGAATGTCCGTCACTCTGTCGGGGTGGGCTTTCCACTTCAACAGCGCCAGCAGGTCCACTGAGATTCAAAATTAAATATAGAACATCACATCAGATAGAAACAGTTATTTCCCTCAAATTCAACTTTGAGTCGAGACCTACCGTTCTGTGTGAGCTTGGTAGAGACCTACCGTTCTGTGTGAGCTTGGTAGAGGACAGAGGGACCTACCGTTCTGTGAGAGCTTTGTAGAGGACAGAGGGACCTACAGTTCTGTGTGAGCTTTGTAGAGGACAGAGGGACCTACCGTTCTGTGTGAGCTTGGTAGAGGACAGCTGTGTAGAGATCCAGAGAGTCTCCTTTGTGCTGCGCTGGAAGATCAGACTGGAAGGGAGGTTGGTGCAGCTGTTGAAGTCATCCTTACAGCATGGCAGACCCAGGTAAAGGGCGTGGTTACTAAAGGTGGTGTTCTCATCACACTGGAGAGGTGACACACAGACAGAGGACAATCGGAGCGATAGCAGAGTTTTTAGACCAATCAATCAATCTTACATTTTCAATTTGTAGAAATGAACTATTGGGACCTTCATAGTTAGTGAGATTGTGAAACAAAACCAATTTAAGGAGGAGGGAGAAAGGCTGACCTTGTAGACGTAGAGCTCATGGCTCTCATCTGACAGGGTGGTCCCATCATCTCTCATCAGTGGTGTGAAGGAAAAACCAAACAACTTCTTCTCCCCCTTGTCTTTGGCTGTGGTAAGGAGAGGATGAACAGAGGCAAGAAGAGAAGAGCAAGAAGAAGAGGAGTATAGAGAGAGGATGAGGAGACAAGTACAGAGGATAATAGAAGAGAAAATCATAGATGAAGTGAGAAATAGATGAGCGATAACAGACTATCCTATTACTGATGCCGGGTGGAAAACCCTGTCAACAAACAACATATCAATGAAACAGAGACCCGTCTGGTACCTACTAGAACAGTGTCTGAACTCGAAGCGTAAGTGGGACCCTCTGAATCGGTCGATAGGCACGGGCAGTTTCACCACCTCACTCCAGCGAGGGCTGTTGTTGTGGTACAGGACGAAGGAGCGATGCTCACTGATGTTGGGTTCACCACTGCCTAGGCTGAAACAGTCCTGTAGGAATATCAACACATGTTAGAATACACACAGACGGCTGCTTTTTGACCTTGGGGAGAAATCCATGTTCCCTAGCCCTAAACCTAACCAATTTCCTAACCTTTATTCCTAAACCTAACCTAGCCCGAATGCCTAGTCCGAAAGCATAAACCTATGGCATGAACTTAAAAGCAAAAACAAGAATTTTCTAAATCAAACCCCGAAGCCAGAAATTGCGCCTTATGGGGCCCATGAATACAAACACAAGCATGCAGAGGGAAAATACAAAGACCGGTATGAAGACAGACAGCTATGAAGACAGACAGCCACGAAGACAGACAGCCACGAAGACAGACAGGTAGACAGAGGTTATCAAACACACACACACACATGCATATCGTATTGTTCCTACCTTGAGTATCTCTCCATCTGCGTAGAGCACATAAACAGTCACTTCAATGTTCTTCTGGACGCTCTTCCCACCCCTCTCAAAATCTCCTCTCTCCAGTGTGAGATACAGATCGTTTCGGATATCACCTACAGACAGACACGCCATTTACCAAGAGTTATTTAATGTTGGTTTGTCTCGTAACAACTGCTGAATAATAATGACTGACTATCCGTAGTTTGGCTGGTCATTGGAGTATCTGCCTGGCAGCAGAGGCCCTGGTGATCCAATGGGACTGGGTTGTTACAATGTGATTACAGTAAAGCATATGGGTGAATTCCTCAGTCTCCATCTGGGATGTGACTGTGACACCAGCAGTTGGTGGTATTAGAGGAGTGATTACATCACCTACAGAGCCATAGCTAACTCTTTCACCCACCCCCAGAACATGAACTTTACCGCGGGTAAACATTCAGCTAATTGTACCGTCTCCACCCTGGATGTGCTTCTAGATGCCCAAACACATTATTGATTTTTCTAAACTGTTCACCCACTTGACAACAAACACGCACCGCACCCAATCAAAATGTTGGTTATTCAGGGTAAATCAACATGTTGGTTTTTCAAAAATCTTTTCACACTGAATGCAGAAACATAAAACACATTATTGTCCTGGAAACAGACAAATAAAAGTGTCATTCATGATATCTGAAAAAGTAGTGAAAGGACATAATTGCCAAAATCTCAAACTATACTATGAAAAAATTCAGCAAGAATTCCACAGTTTGCACACATTACTACAAAATTAATATTACTCCAATATTATTTTTATTATTAGATTATAATGGCTACTTTATAATGATTTCCTTGTTATGATTACATTCAAATTAATAATGTATAATAATCCTTAATTAAATTATGCATTTAATTATAATGTACTATGAATGCAATAATAGGACTACATTATCATGATTCCAGAAGATCTAATTGCTCTAGTATGATCATTGAGCCTCCCAAGGGGATTAGGGAGGAACTGAAATGACTAACGGCTTGTGTTCTGTGAGACCCAACAGAGTGTAACACACTCTGAGGGACTTCCCACACAGTGTTCTGTTTGTGTCTAATTAAATGCCCTCAGGGAACATCCATCATCCATCCTGTGTCAGTGTTCTGACCTCCTTACGATATGCAATATCATACACATCCTTCTCTTGGTCTCACTCCTCCATCTTCTCCAAACACCAGCCACCCCATTTAAAGTCTGAGAACATCCACTAACTCGTTCACAATTGTCATGGAAACAGAGATATAGTATATGCTATCAATATCAGCAGCCCTGCTGGGGAAGAGATCAGCATTACGGGAGAATAGCAGACACTGCAGTTAACAATATGAAAACAGACTGACAGAAAGAAAAACAATAACATAGCGGAAGTGTTAGGGTACTGATGCCAAATCTAGATTTGACAATCCTGATGTTGCAGGAATCTTAGCGCACAGAAGGAAATACTTGTGGCATGCACTATGTTTATTTAGGTCTCTAACCATAGCAATTCCTCATAACATGGATAATCGGAAAATCCTCATCAAAATCCACAATTTCAGTTCTGGTAGGATCCTTTTCTTGCTTTGTGAAACAGGGACAAATAAAGATACCGCATTCATAATATGAATATAAACACACACTCACTTTCTACAGTAACATAATATACGAAGATGCTAGCTAGGTCCAGTATAATGATGAGTTATGAATGTGAGCAGGCAGTGGGTCAACAGAACCAGTATAATGATGAGTTATGAATGTGAGCAGGCAGTGGGTCAACAGAACCAGTATAATGATGAGTTATGGATGTGAGCATGCTGTGGGTCAACAGAACCAGTATAATGATGAGTTATGAATGTGAGCAGGACAACAGTGGGTCAACAGAACCAGTATGATGAGTTATGGATGTGAGCAGGCTGTGGGTCAACAGAACCAGTATAATGATGAGGTATGGATGTGAGCAGGCAGTGGGTCAACAGAACCAGTATAATGATGAGTTATGGATGTGAGCAGGACAACAGTGGGTCAACAGAACTAGTATAATGATGAGTTATGGATGTGAGCAGGCAGTCGGTCAACAGAACCAGTATAATGATGAGTTGTGGATGTGAGCAGGACAACAGTGGGTCAACAGAAATTCCATTAACAAAGCTATTCTTCATAGGATCAAGACATACACACCAACACACAGACACACACACTTAGACACAGACACACACACACCAAGGCACACACACACACAAACACACACACACACACATACATACATTATTTCAGGGAGAGACAGTTGATGTTGAGGCACCATGCTGATTGGTCTTTGTCAGACAAGCTTGGCTGTGTGAAGAAGGTGCAGTAACAGTTTTTGCCAGTTGCTGAGACACGGAAAGTGAATGCTTGGACAAAAGCATGAAAACCTTCACTTTTGCCTTTAAGTAAGGAACAAAAATGACAAACACATTGTCTGCTTGGCCCAATATTTGCAATTCTGCAACACACTTTGCAAAACACTACACATGTTCCTTATATTAGACGCTTCATTCAAGAATGAAAACACTACACATGTTCCTTATATTAGAGACTTCGTTCAAGAATAAAAACACTACACATGTTCCTTATATTGGACACTTCGTTCAAGAATAGAAACACTACACATGTTCCTTATATTAGACACTTCGTTCAAGAATGAAAACACTACACATGTTCCTTATATTAGACACTTCATTCAAAAATGAAAACACTACACATGTTCCTTATATTAGACACTTCATTCAAGAATGAAAACACTACACATGTTCCTTATATTAGACACTTCGTTCAAGAATGAAAACACTACACATGTTCCTTATATTAGACACTTCATTCAAGAATAAAAACACTACACATGTTCCTTATATTGGACACTTCGTTCAAGAATGAAAACACTACACATGTTCCTTATATTGGACACTTCGTTCAAGAATAGAAACACTACACATGTTTTTTATATTAGACGCTTCGTTCAAGAATGAAAACACTACACATGTTCCTTATATTAGACACTTCGTTCAAGAATGAAAACACTACACATGTTACTTATATTAGACACTTCGTTCAAGAATGAAAACACTACACATGTTCCTTATATTAGACGCTTCATTCAACTAACTAGTCTGAGCCTAAAGCACTACAAATACACTTCAAGCAAGCTCATTTGCGAGAACTTTGCAAACGTGGAGGAAGCGAGAGGAAGAGGAAGAGAGAGAGAAAGAGTAGGATGAGGACAAGAAGGGGACCAGGCAATAGACAGAGACATTTCCACAGACATAAATCACAACCTGATGATGAGGGAGGCAGAAAGTCTCAGTGAACCATGTCATGAATCACAACCAGACGATGAGGGAGGCAAAGAGTCTTAGTGAACCATGTCATGAATCACAACCAGACGATGAGGGAGGCAGAGAGTCTTATTGAACCATGTCTTAAATCACAACCAGACGATGAGGGAGGCAGAGAGTCTTAGTGAACCATGTCATGAATCACAACCAGACGATGAGGGAGGCAGAGAGTCTTAGTGAACCATGTCATGAATCACAACCAGACGATGAGAGAGGCAGAGAGTCTTAGTGAACCATGTCATGAATCACAACCAGACGATGAGAGAGGCAGAGAGTCTTAGTGAACCATGTCTTAAATCACAACCAGACGATGAGGGAGGCAGAGAGTCTTAGTGAACCATGTCATGAATCACAACCAGACGATGAGGGAGATTTACGACTCATCCAAGAGGTCACAAAGGACCCCACAACAACATCCAAAGAGCTGCAGGCCTCACTTGCCTCAGTTAAGGTCAGTGTTCATGACTCCACCATAAGAAAGAGACTGGGCAAAAATTGCCTGCATAGCAGAGTTCCAAGACGAAAACCACTGCTGATCATATTAAGGCCTGTCTCATTTTTGCCAGAAAACATATTGATGATCCCCAACACATGTGTTATCTTTGACTAATATTTGAATTCGTTTGAGGATCTGAAACATTTGCGTGTTACAAACAAATAAGATATCAAATGCGGGGCAAACACTTTCACACCACTGTATGAAACCACATCCACTGTCCAATGTGTATAGACCACATCCACTGTCCAATGTGTATAGACCACATCCACTGTCCAATGTGTATAGACCACATCCACTGTCCAATGTGTTTAAACCACATCCACTGTCCAATGTTTTTAGCCACATCCACAGTCCAATGTGTATTGACCACATCCACTGTCCAATGTGTATAGACCACATCCACTGTCCAATGTGTATAGACCACATCCACTGCCCAATGTGTATAGACCACATCCACTGTCCAATGTGTTTAAACCACATCCACTGTCCAATGTGTATTGACCACATCCACTGACCAATGTGTATAGACCACATCCACTGTCCAATGTGTATAGACCACATCCACTGTCCAATGTGTTTAGACCACATCCACTGCCCAATGTGTTTAGACCACATCCACTGTCCAATGTGTATAGACCACATCCACTGGCATTATGTAAATAATAATACCTGCACAATAATATTTCTTTCCATCCCCCTTTATACCCTGCTCATTGCACTACTGTCTCACCAGTCTAACTGTGTTGTTTTTTGGTTTATTGTGTGTATTTGTATGTACTGTTGCAGTCGGTGACTCTTGTCATTTGTTTAAGTCTTTTGTGAATAAGCACATAGTGAGTCTGTATAGTCCAGAGTCAAATTCCTCATATGTGTACACATACCTGGCGAATAAAGCTGTTTCTGATTCTGAATATCATTCACGAACTGCCAATTAGCTATAAAAACGACCAGTGGCAAAAGAGGATTTGATCAGGGAAGACACAAGAAGCTATACTGACAGCCATCTATTGTGTAGTGGTTAACAACACAGCCTGTCACCTGAGTGACCTGGGTTTGAATCTTGAGAGGGCAACACTATCAATTGCAGGCTGACTGAACTAGGCTTACCTGATTTATTTTCTTTGTATGTTTTTGTAGTTGTAATACCTGCAAAATATTTACTTGCATACATATTTTTCTGAAGCCTTTCTATTTTTGTGTTAATTGAAATGTGAGTAGATTTGTACTATACTGTACTATAATATCTATCACAGAAGCCTGTATAAGAAAATTAAAAAAAGGTATACAAAGTACCAGTGACGCTGACGGGGGGACAAACGGTAACGTTGTCCCAGGGCCAAGTCTTGGGGGGACCTATTTGGTTGGCATAAATATAATTATTTATTAGTCATTCAATCTTGGTATTTAATACTACCTAGCTAAAACATGAAACAATAAACGTTTATGACCTGTTTTATGAATAGTAACATCATTGCTACCTATAAATTGTTTGGGCCTAAATGTTCCATTTTGGAACGTTCCTGAGATTCCCTGCAAAGTACTAATGACAGCAGTGTTTTGTATGAAGTACATCTGGGTGTCGTTGCTGCTTTGAAAGAGTAAAATAGTTGTTATGGTATAATTGTAGAGATTCCTTTTGACACAAAAGTAAGACGTTTACGGCAGATGTGGTGTTTTATTTGTTTTGGGTGTAGAGTATTGACACAATAAGCCAAAATCTGCAACATGCGTGTATGCAATTAGAAAAAAATGAAATATGCTGACTAGGGGCTCGACTGGGTTGGACTGGCAGGTTGAAATAGGGAGACTAAACTCTCTGAATTGTAAATTAATACTTTTTTTTCTCAAACCCATATTGCAGAATTAGATTTTAAGTCCCAGGAATTTTGCAAGTTTATGTTAAGCATAGGCACTAATATGCAGATGTAAATATATTAAAGCATAGACACTAATATGCAGATGTAAATATATTAAAGCATAGGCACTAATATGCAGATGTAAATATATTAAAGCATAGGCACTAATATGCAGATGTAAATATATTAAAGCATAGACACTAATATGCAGATGTAAACATGCATGTTCAGCCAGGAAGTCAACTGGTCTGTCAGCCAAACAGCCAGAGAAACACAGATGGAGACGTAAGAACTTCCTAGGTAAATAAGTCAATAAATAAGATCCTTCATGCAATCAGACGGAAAGCCATTATCTCAGAGAGGAAGTATGTGATACTTTATCCAATAATTCAACCCAGACGCTCTGCTTTTAGCAACAATCAATGTCTATAAACTGTCAGCAAACCTCCCGGAAGTATCAATTGATATATTGACATTTTACTTCAACATGTTGAAACTACTAGCTTTGCATGTGATTGACCCCCTGTAGTGCTTAAGTATATGATAATGAGGTGAACATGGGACCTTCCACCTTCCCTGTAAAACCTTCTACCTAACCTTTTACCTATCCCAGGCTAAGATGGGGAGCTGGCCTTTTTAACTAGCCCAGGCTAAGATGGGGAGCTGACTTTCTTACTAACCCAGGCTAAGATGGGGAGCTGAACCTTGTACATAACCCAGGCTAAGATGGGGAGCTGAACCTTGTACATAACCCAGGCTGAGATGGGGTGCTGAACCTTGTACACAACCCAGGCTAAGATGGGGAGCTGACCTAAATAACTATACAACTATACCAGGCTAAGATGGGAAGCTGACCTAAATAACTAACTCAGGCCAAGATGGTGAGATGAACATTAGATCTTAGATTTCTTTGTGGAACATTGATTTGGGAGTAAAGTGCAGAGGACATCAATCTGGGTGAACAAGAGGAACGAGAAACCCAACAAGGACACACTGATGCGTGGATGGACAAAGAGGTTGCCTGGTTTAAGAATTACACAGCTGTCACAGCATTTTATACATTACCTGACTGTGTTCCACATGGTCTAATTCACCAGCCTCTTAACATACCAGGTGAAATATACCAGCCCCTCCACACCATCCATATACCAGGTAAAATACACCAGGCCATCCATATACCAGGTAAAATACACCAGGCCATCCATATACCAGGTAAAATACACCAGGCCATCCATACACCAGGTAAAATACACCAGGCCATCCATACACCAGGTAAAATACACCAGACCATCCATACACCAGGTAAAATACACCAGACCATCCATACACCAGGTAAAATACACCAGGCCATCCATATACCCAACCTGGTCTCTGAACGAATACGTATACATTTTAACGTACATTTTAGCCAGCCAATTTCTTAAGATATATTACGTTAAGTAAAATAAAGTTAGAGTGAGAATTAAAATAATAATAATGAAGCCGTGTTTCAAACCAGAGACTTTCCATTTCCCAGACGGGTACATTACCAACTGCACCAGATAGGAACCTGTGGGTTATGAATTAGAGTGGTGGTCTCACATGAATTTGTTTCAAGCGATTTTCTTTGTAATCCTAACCCAAATCCCAGGCTTGTGATACCTTACACTAACCTGAAGCGCAGATCTGCGGGACCCAATCCTAACCAAACCTTAACCTAACCTTTTTTGTCTCCTAACCGTAGACCAGACCTTAACCCTAACCTTAACACCAGTGCTGTGACATCTAAACTTAACCCTAAACTTAACCCCAATGCTGTGTTGTGATGCCTTGCGTTAGCCTAACTTTAGCGTAGCAATGCATTCCTGACATATTCCAGTGACCTTGGTGTTGCTGTTAGTCATTCCTGATCTACATGTCCAGTGTTGCGCAGTGGATAAGGGGACTGCCTTCTGATCTGACTGTTGCTGGTTTGTAACACATGACGAAAATGTTGTTAGAATTTGTGTTTATTTCATCATTTTCATAGCGTTCTTAAATGTCATAAGTTTGCCTGCTGTTCGTATGTTATTTTACGTTTTAATGGTGCTTGTAACATTTTATACGTTGTAAAAGATATGTAACGTTTTAGGCATTTTGTAATGTATCATATGTTTTGGTGGTGCATTTTAATGTAACCTTATGTAGCGATGTATTTAGTACACACTTAATTTAATGAGTGTAATGAAGACCTCACCTGGCATTATCACATCAGGAAAGCCCAGCTTGCGCGTCATAGCCACTCCCTTGGTGAAAATCATGGGGTTTTCACGTCTTAACTGCTCCATCTCTCCTCTTAGCAGCTGAAGAGAAATGATCAGACCTACATAAGAGGAAAAAAAGGTTAACCTTGATTTTCATTAAAACATGTGTTCATTCATGACAGAGAACATTTTCAGAAATGCCAAGTCTAACAAAATAGATAAACAATTTAAAAGACCTTGAGTATTCCATGCAGACAAACTGGTTTCCAGTGGGTGAAAAGGAATGTTAATGAAAAAGCTTCTGCTAATGACAGACTAATGGTTAAAGACGTTTGAATATTTTATTAATAATACGTCCAAACAGTTCTTATAACTTATTCATTAATAGCCTCTGCTGTGGTACTCAGCAGTTCATTCCATTTAGCTAACATCCCTGAATCACCGAAGAGACTGTCCCTTTGGCAATATTAATATATTCAAGTCCAAGGCACTAAAAATCAGTCGATGCAAAATGAACATATCTTAAGATGTATGCTGCACTGATCATTTTCTATTTGCTATGTTGTAGGACCTATGTAGCTTTCCCACATATAGAATGCAAACATATTTGATTGAACAAACAATACTGTGACTACTACGCCATCTGCTGCCCATCCTCCCCCTGCAGGAGGCGGGCTTCGGCGCTCGATGTCACCGGCCTTCTGACACCATTGCCCATCTCATCAACTCATCACACCTGTTGTGTCGTTTAGCGCACCTGATCATCACCTACAGTCATTCCCCTCAGTATATATGTTCCCTCTGCTCCCTTTGTCTTTGTGTGTAATTGTCTCGCCTAGACGAGCATTGTTAAGCTCCGATTAAATGAACCTTTCTCAAACGACTCCGCTATCCGCTCCTCCTAGTTATCCACCACGAGCTGACAAAAACAACTAAATAAATGTGAATTCTTGTTTTCCCATTTTTTGGATATGAAATATGAACAGCAATGAATAATTTAACAAAAAATGTAAATAAAACATTGTATTTTTTGTAGAATCTGTTGTGTACACTAGAATGTTTTTTTATGTTTTAGTTCCAACTGGCAATTTGTATGGAATTTATTTGTAAGTGCACCTGATGAGGGACAATTTTAATCGACTTTCCACTGACTTAGCTCATCTTTCCACTGATTCAGCTTATCTTTCTACTAACTTAGCTTATCTTTCCACTGATTTAGCTTATCTTTCCACTAACTTAGCTTATCTTTCCACTAACTTATCTAATCTTTTGGACAATGGCATGTGGGGGTTTACATTCAAACTAATAACATCGCCAGGTTCCAGATTCGTATGAAGTTACTTACTGAAACTGAGTTCTACAGAGCGGGCCAAACAAGTACCATGTTCAAATGGTGAGGTAATCGACACTAACAGGGAGGTGACCAAATCACACCACCTGTCAAATCACACCGCCCATCAAATCACACC
>JACXGJ010011609.1:0-19483 GCA_016801105.1 Esox niger | reverse complement strand
GCCCAAGTGAATGAAGCAGTACATCTGGAGGAAGCAGCCGGGGACGGACACAGTCTTGACGTCAGTCAGGAAGCCTGACAACATGTTAGGGATGGTGACCGTGGTATACACCATGTCCACAAAGGACAGGTTGTGGAGGAAAAAGTACATGGGGGAGCCCAGCTTCGGGTCAGTCCGCACCTGTAGGAAGACAAAAGAGTAGGATTGCATAATGATATCAGATATTGACTCAGCAGGGTGTTTTTTATTACAATGTGACTCAAACTATGTAAACACTAAGCTGCAATGTCAAGAATTTGATAATCCTGTAGTCTAAAGGCCCTTAAATGAATGAAACATTTTGATCACTTTCACTTAATACAACTCCTAGCCTTTTTATAATAACGATACTATGATCTTGTGCATTTCAAAGAGCTAGTTTTTAGAAAAAAGTGGTGTGATAGCTATATTTTTTTTATGAGCTGATCAATGGCAGAAAATTCTATATTCTTCAAATGCATAAACCAGTATTCTGTGTATTCACAATGAAGTATGAGCAAGTCATACTTTTCACCTTACGACAACATTCTGCATTTTTCTTATCAGTGGCGCAGAATCTGCCTTTCTAAAAGTAGTCTCACAACTCGGCAAAATAGTATCTGCTGATCCAATGTGCTTCATGCAAAATCAAATATCTAATATTGCACTAATGAAATGCACTAACAGGGTCAAACTTCACGAGAAGCCTACCATTGCATGAATTCCCAACAGAAAAATTAATGAAATCATGTATAAACCTTTTTTCTACTTCAACTAGGTTATGTTTGACAAGCCGTTACAAAATTCCAGCACTTGGCACTCTGCCTACACATGGTCATGTATGTGCATACATCTACTCACATTCTCAAGCAAGTGTTCATGTTGATAAACCTGTTCGCTGGAAATGATTGAGCCCATAGAATACACACAGATTTGTGTAGATACGCTTGATAAATGAGGCCCCTGGTGTTTACTTTAAGACACAATCTAGCTGTGATCTCATGTAGGTGTGAGTGTAGTGTATTCAGCACCAGATAGATGATCATGCTGTTTCCTCCTAGTATTATGGTATATGCCAGTAGAAAGATGACAAACAGAACCATCCTCTTCTCCCCCAGATTGCCCAAACCTTGGAGGATGAAGAAGGCAACAGAGCTGGGCTGGGTGTTGTTCATATCGCTGTGCCAGTGGATCTGATAGGATCAGAGACAAACCTGCAAGTATTTTACATTATGAACCTTAAAAACTGAAAAAATTTAACTTAGAGATGTTAGTGCCAGGAAATGAATGAATTATGCAATGTCATATGATGCATCATGAAGTTGTTGAATAAAATGTAGAAGTGTGAACAATGTGTTAGTGCTATTTCCTTGTCATTGCTAATGTATCAATTTAAATGTGACATTTAAATCAGGAATTTGGTCACTTTTTAAGTAGCAGTATAGAGATTAAATGTGTTGCAAAGCAATGCCTTTTGTAATAGCAGACATCAAATTCAAATGTGTTATTGAATGCAAATGTTTTGCAGCAATCTGATGAAAACAAAAATAAAAGTTGCAAACCTAACATTTACAGTGAATTATTGTAAATACAATCATTTTGGTGTTTCTTATGGACATCTTTTCAGACATATCCACTTGATAGATATCAGTAACAAATTAAAAAGTGCAGATAACACCACCTACCTTAGTGAATGCTGATCACACACTCAGAGAGCATTATGCTGAGCAGCATCTTAAATGCAATGAAGAATCCTATGTCTCTTCTATCCACAGAGTGATGCCAAAGGGACTAAGTGTTACTTATCTAGTTTGGATGTCCACAAAGTTAATTAACACTGTTCCATGAATACAATTAAGCAAGGTAAAACCCCAAGGCAATGAATGTTTACAGTAAATTCTAGGTATATTTGATCATTACAGATAAGTAATTATAAAAGGTTAGCTACTTTCTTCACCCTAATTAGTGAAGTCTGTGTGTATGATTGTATGGTGTATGTAGGTATTGCCTCATTAACTACAAACAGGTGTTAAAGGGACAGTTTTTCCTAGATTTATATTTGAGTAAAATAACATTTACCTTGAGCTTTTTTCATGAAAATTCATTAGTCACCTTTGTCTTAACCTGGAATTAGCAATATTATTATGATCAAAATTCACAAATTGAAACTGTGCATCCCAAACAACAAAAGCTGTTGTCACAGTCAACGGGAGGCAGGACACAAAGCGCAGAGTGAGAGTAGGATAATTGTAACCACAAAAACAACAAAATGAGAGGCACAACTGAAAACTGAGGCAGAAAAACTCCTGGCACAAAGATCCACTAACCAAGGCAAAGGAAACTAAATTTGAGGCACCACAAGGCGGCTGCCTCAAATTGGGACAATCAAAAAAGCAGCGCAGAGATGCCAAGGAGCACCTTTGCAAACAGGCCCTGGCTGTGACCCTCAGACACATAGAGATGTCTAGAGGCCCCCAGCCAGGACTGTCAGTGCCCCCTCAAAGCGTAGGCTCCTGACCGCAAGACCCAGAGCAGCGGGGGATAGAAGGGGTGGACAGGACAGGAAGAGGCTCCGCCCCCCAAAGCAGGATGCAGCACCGGGAAAGAGGGGGCAGGGAGCAGGAGGATTCAGCCCACCACTCTGGAGGTGGTGGCGGCAGTGGCTTGTCTTCCCTCCCCTCCAGGGGTGGCTCTGGGCAGAGGACAAACATAGTTTCACATCATAGATAAAAAGGCCTAAGTGAGTGCATATTGTGCATAATGTAATAAGATATGCATAAAATGACTATACAGTGCACAACTTTCAATTTCAATAATTCCCCCCGAAGAGCCAAGTTTCCACACCGGCGTTAACACAGTTAAGAGGTCCAAAAGCATTTGATTTATGCTGCTCAGATTCTAGGCCTATTCGTTTTGAATAGACAGATTTATATGCACTTTGTTAATATACATAACAATTTTTTTAGGTAGAATACGATTTTAGTTTATAATTTCATTAGAATTGTTTAACAACAACCATTGTCAGACTATCTCAAACCTTTTGACATTAAATAATACAAAACATATTTTTTAAAGATGTCTGGCTTTTTTTGGTGAACTGAGAGCTTACTCAATGACAAGAGCCAGAATGCCCATTGCTAATACTGTCAAGGACATTCCAGATGTGTTCAAGACTGCTTGGGGATTTTGCAAACGATGGTAACTAGAAGGCAGTTGACTCAGACTGGCGCAGGGGAGTCAGAGATGAGCTGCACCGGTTGATACTGTGACATTAATCATTTACATCAATCTGTATTTACAAATCCAGGCAAGCCTAGTTCAGCTGGCCCACAATAGTAAGTGATGCCCTGTCAAGATTCGATGTAACTACTGTATGTTGTAGCCAGCAAATGTTTATCTATTCTGACCAAAAACGCATGCAATTTAAAGGTTATAAAAGATATCCAGCCTACAGCAGAATATTTTGAACTTGGAATGAAGTTTCTCAGAAAATATTAGAAAAACTTCATTTTTCAAAATTTGCCAAAATTAGAAGATTCTAGTTGTGATTTCAGGATCAAATGAACGGTTGTAATGTTGTCAACTCTAGGGTAGAATAATGTGAACTTGGAGTTAAGTTATACTTTTTGAAAAAGTTATTGCGATATAACTGAAATGTTCAAAGTTTGAAAATGGGTAAAATATGTCCATTCTGCAGCAGTGTAACGGTGAGGTGACAGATTGCGCCGCCATCTCCCGCATTCTCCGGTTCACCAACAGCCATGAACTCATCCCGGTCCCATTCATTTGTCTTGTCTTGTCATTCATTGTTCACACCAGGTCCCAATCATTCCATTAGTAGGTGTTTAAATGTTCCTCCTCTGCTCCCCTCAGTTGTGAGTCATTGTTTCATGTCGGTTGACGTAAGTAGTGTGTTTTTCTATGGTCACGTTCACGTTCACGTTCACGTTCACGTTCACGTTCACGTTCACGTTCACGTTCACGTTCACGTTCACGTTCACGGTCACGGTCACGGTCACGTTCACGGTCACGGTCACGGTCACCTTCATTTTGCAGTTTGCCTCGGTGCTCTGTGTTTTCTGTTCTGTTGTTTTGTGTGTGTCTGTTTACCATTAAAGAGTACACCGATCTGCAACCTTTTGCCTATGCCTGGTCCGCTTCACCCCACTACACAACCCTGACAAGCAGAATATTTTGAACTTGGAATGAAGTAATTTTCAATGTTTGAAAATCTAAGTATACTTTTTTGATCAATTTAAAGCTTGTAAAATATGTCCAGCCTACTGGAAAATATCTCTATCATGACATTTTAAAAGGTTATTGCAATATACGTAACAGTCATTTTCAAAGTACAGAGGAAAAACACGAAACAAGAGAAGAATCAGTCAGGAAGGGTAAGGAGAGAGCAGTTGTCTGTGGCCACCACCTGCAAAACCACTCCCATTTTGGCGGTAGTTCTGCCTCCCCAGGGGACCTGTCATCACATGAATTTGCACCAAAAAAGGTGACATTGATTCACAATCATTACGGGTACCTATCTGGACAGATTGATATCCCTGAAGTTTAATTGACTTTGTATTCTACTGTGATGATTACGTGTTCCCTTACATTTTTAGAGCAATTAACTTGCCGGGTAATCCCACTCCCTTCTGACCCCACTCACCTGCTTTCGCATTTCCAGAACCTCGGGTTTCAACATGGTCTCATTTGAATACAGAGACTATTTTACGTAAATCTTGAATGGCCAAATTCGTAAGATATGTTACATTAGGTGAAGTACAGAGTAATAATCTAGAAAAAGTGATTGCTCCAAATAGGAACATCCTGATATGGGTGGTGTCACATGATCAATCATCTTAATTCTAACCTTTACACCAGTGCTGTGATACTAAATCCACATCAAAATCTTAACCCCAGTGCTGTGATACATAACGTTAACTGTAACGTTAAAATGTATTTATTGTATATTTTAGCAACCTTGGTAATGCCATTACTCATCTTTCCAAATCAGTTAGCTCTGTATGGAGCAGTGGGTAGGACACCCGTCTGCAGAGCTCAATGTTACTAGTTCGAGACACAGCTTGGATATTTGTTTTTAAATGAATGATACCGTACATGTTTGTACCGTTAGAAACATGATATATTTGTTTCGCATTCGTAACATATGTTATGTTTGAGTAGCGTTTGTATCAAATGTTACATTTTACCCAATTCGTAATGTTTTATGTTTTGGCGCATTGTAATGTAACCTAACGTAAAATCGTATTGGGTGTCATGGATTTACGTAAAATAGTATTCCAATGAGACCAGGATGCTCCTACAGGTGTGGCCCTACCAATACTTTTATAGTGTAATGAAAGATTTGTTTTGGAAGGTTTGTGAAGGTGACGTGTTGTCTGGCATCTCAACTCTGTGGGACATCCTTATTTCACACCAATGGGCCTATTTTGCTTCCTGAAAGGAACGGACATACACAGTGGGGGCCGAGGTAGCCCCATCTGCTCTGACAAACCAGGTGTGGGGATGGACAAATCACCAAAGTCGAAATAAGACTTTCGTTGGATTAACTGCACAGGCGTTTGGTCTTTTAATGTGTGTTCCAAAAGGAGAAGGACTCTCCAATACATTTCAGTGTTACATGTAATATATAGTTTGTTACAGGTAAATGATTACTGGATGAAGAATCCAGTGTCATGCTTTGGATGGTGCTAACTGAATATATTTAAATGTGTGAATGTCGGTTTCTTTGTTTTGATTGTTATAGCCAAGGTGAGGTGACCCTATTAGAGATGCAATGGGGGTGTTTGGCATTGGTCTGGTTCAGATAAATAGGGAAGCTTGAATTCTAGGAGTCTATCGTTAATGGAAGCTTCTAGCACAACTTCACGCTATAGTGTATCTTAGAAACGTATGGTATACTTAGTAAACTTTTAGACTAGTTGGGAGGATGTTGAATCATGTTACGTAAATACATTTTGCATTGTGACTTTATTACTTGTTCGGAATAAATTGTATTACTTTGGAATATAGATTACTACGGCATTCCTCATTCGTCTTTACACTCGATCTCGTAGCACTACTGATAATTACACACAAGTCTAAGCGACCAGACTTTGCATCCCTGAGTCATGGGTTTCAACACATGGCATTTTACTGTATGGTTCATGTAAAATTACCTACACCTTATGGGTGCTTTTGATCCTCATATTCCTGTTTGCTACATGATCCATTGTCTTCTTTACTTGACTTTTTTTGGAGCATTGAGGATTCATGTAGGCCATGAAACACATAACCTTTAAGATGTTTGGCTTGTGACGTAAGAGTACCTCTTTTACTAAGATTTTCCAGCATATTATGGTCATTTTTGACAGTGTGTTTGCAAACAATATGGAGTCAGATTATTTGATATTAAATTATTGTGTAGGTCAGAGATTCTCCTGTATGAATTTAACCTCCCCACACTATGCTTTCACAGAATCTCTTTGCCCTCCTGATTGTTCGTTACTGATATGCAGTTTGCGATTGATTTGTTTGATTTAGTGACTTTTTCAATTGTATTGTTCATTCGAACGCTTGACAGCATTTTCTACAATGCTTTTCTCACATGCTTCATAACTGGTCCTCCAGCTCAGTTATTCGATCTACGTCCATATACATTCACAGAGAAACATTTATAAAGACAAGAACAACATAAAGACATGTTTATAACTGATCATTGAACGTAGAATATAATCATTCATATATTTAGTTGATTACTGATGTCATAAAAAATTATGAAAACAAGCACAGAGCCGCTGCCTTTGCTTAAACATAAAAGGCTTGTGAACGACTGCCTCGTTCAGTTTTACCAGTCGTTTCAACAACTGGCATCGGAGTTCTTCCCAACCATGGAAAACGCTGTTTCGTTTTATGTTGGCAAAGAAAAATAGATCAAAACAGCAGGATTTACTGAAGGACTCGACAAGATCCAAGTCCGTAGACGGAGTCAAACTTCCCATCACTATTGTTCGTCTTACTGTTGCCTGTGCCTAATTGCAGGCAGAGGGAACATATATACTGGGGAAAATTACTGGATGGTGATCAGGTGCGCTAAACGAGACAACAGGTGTGATCAGTTGATGAGATTGGCGGTGGTGTCCGAAGTCCGGTGACATCGAGCGCTGAGGCCCGCTTCCTGCAGGGGGAGGATGGGCAGCAGATGGCGTACTTGTCACAGTACCCCCCCCCCCCCCAATCCGGACGACGGCGATGGAAGTCACGGATAAGGGCGGGAGCCAAAACGTCCCACACCAGGACCCAGCTCCGCTCCTCCGGACCGTACTCCTCCCATGTGCCCGCTGCCCGCCTAAACCACTCGCAGGGGTACCGGTCTGGCCCGGGGACCAGGGTGACAGGACCGGCTGGTAGCCCAGGACACACTGAAATGGAGATATCCTCGTGGAGGAGTGGTGACGGGAGTTCAGTGCGTTTTCCACCCACGGCAGGAACTCCGACCACTCCCCAGGCTGGTCCTGGCAGTAGGACCGAAGGAGCCTGTCCACGTCCTGATTGACACGCTCCGCAGTCTGTAGGGCTGTGGGAAGACCGAGCAGAGGCAAGAGACGACAGGACTTTGAGAAGCGGTCCACAACGACCAAGATTGTGGTATGGCCCTGTGAGGGGGGGATCTGTTAGAAAATCAACAGACAGGTGGGTCTATGATCGTTGTGGAATGGGTAAGGGGTGTAACTTACCCATAGGCAGGTGTCGGGGTGCCTTACTCTGGGCGCACACCGAGCAGGAAGAGACGTACACCCTCACGTCCTTGGCCAAGGTGGGCCACCAGTATTTACCGGCCTAGGGCACGCATGGTTTGCCCGATACCAGGATGACTGAAGGAGGGAGAGGTATGGGCCCAGTAGATGAGCCGGTCACGTACAGACGTCGGCACATACGTGAGACCCTCAGGGCATGTGGGCGGAGCGGGTTCGTCATGCTGTGCACGAACGATGTCCGCGTCCAATTCCCACACTACCAGAGCCACGATACATGTTGCCGTCAGTATGGGAGCATCATCCACTGGCTGCTCCTCCCTGTCATGCTGACAAGACAGCGCGTCGGCCCTGACGTTCTTGCTCCCTGGCCTGTTAGTAAGAGTGAACAGAAACCGGGAAAAGAACATAGCCCATCTGGCCTGGCGAGGGGTCAGCCTCTTCGCAGCCCGCATGTACTCCAGGTTGCGGTGGTCAGTCCAGATGAGGAAAGGGTGTAACCAGTGCCGCCACGCCGACAGGGCTCTCACCACGGCCAACAGCTCACGATCACCCACGTCGTAATTACGCTCCGCTGCACTGAGCTTCTGTGAAAAAAAGGCGCAAGGGCGGAGCTTGTTCCGACTCCCCGTTCGTTGGGAGAGGACCGCCCCGATACCACTGTTGGACGCGTCTACCTCCACAACGAACTGGAGCGACGGGTCGGGATGGGCCAGTACCGGAGCGGTGGTGAAATGGTGTTTCAGTTCTACAAACGCCCGCTACGCCTCCGTGGTCCATCGCAACCGAGTCGCCCCACCCTTCAGGAGGGAGGTGATCGGAGCCACGACCTGGCTAAAGCCCCGGATAAACCTCCTATAATAGTCGGCGAAGCCTAAAAATCATTGCACTCATACAACGAGACAACAGGGGTGATGGGTTGATGATGGGCGGTGGTGTCAGAAGGCCGGTGACATCGAGCACTGAGGCCCGCCTCCTGCAGGGGGAGGATGGGCAGCAGATGGCGTACTTGTCACAAAGGCAATATGGTTAACAATCTAGTCTGTAAAAAAGAACAGACACAAACAATATTGGAACGGACATTAAAATTGTACAGAATAGATTGCTAACTATATTGTCTTTATATTTTTCATGTCTCTTTGAAATCTCTATCACCAAATAAAGGATGTAATGCACAGAAAAACCAACATACAGTTGTGCTCATACTGTAAGTTTGCATACCCTGGCAGAAAATTGTGACATTTTGGCACTGATTTTGAAAATATGACTTATCATGCAAGAAACTGTCTTTTATTTAAGGAGAGATCATGTGAAGCCATTTATCATCACATAGTTGTTTGGCTCCTTTTTAAATCAGAATGAAAACAAAAATCACCCAAATGGCCATGAACAAAAGTGTACATACCTTTTAATGTTTGGCCTTGTTACAGACTCACAAGGTGACACACACAGGTGAAAATTGCAATTAAAGGTGAATTTCCCATACCTGTGGGTGTTTAAAATACCGTTAGTGTCTATTATAAAAATGGTCAATGAGTCTGTTAGCTCTCAAATGGATGCACTATGCAGGCTGGATACTGAGTAACGGGGAGCAGAAAATAAGTGGGAAAGATTTGTTCGGGATACAGAGAAAACCCCACAGGTAACCTCAGGAGAAATATAGGCTGCTCTGGAAAATGACTGTATTGTTGTTTCAAGGAACACAGTACAACGTTACTTTAATGAAAATGAGATGCATGGTCGAGTGGCCAGAAAGAAGCCTTTACTGCGCCAATGCCACAAAGAAGCCTGGTTACAGTATACCTGACAACACTTTGACATGCCTTACAACTTCTTGCACTCTGTAATTTGGAGTGAGGAGACTATAATAGAGCTTTATGGTCACAACCATAAGTGCTATGTTTGGAGATTGGTCAACAAGGCCAATAATGAATAAAATACCATCCCCGCTGTGAAGCATGTTGGTGGCTCACTGATGTTTTGTGGGATTGTGAGCTCTAAAGGCATGGGGAATCTTGTGAATATTGATGGCAATATGAATGTAGCATATTATCAGAAACAAACTCCTGAGTTGTTTGAATATGTTGGCGGGAAAAAGGGTAACAATTTTCCACAACATTACTAGCAGACAATTTGCATTCTTCTGCAGGAAAGCAGCGCATGGAACGCTATTGGACTTTTCAGCTCAACAATGACCCTAAGCACAAGGCTAAGTTGATCCGCCAGATGAAGCAGATGAAGGAAGGTTCTGGAGTGGCCATCACAGTCTCCTGAACTTAATATCATCAATCCACTCTGGAGAGATCGCAAACGTGCCCTTCCATGCTAGACGACCAAAGACTTTGCATGACCTGGAGGCATTTTGCCAAGACGAATGCGCAGGTGTACGACCTGCAAGAATTTGGGGCCTCATAGACAAATATTGCAAAAGAATGCATGCTGTCATTGATGCTAAAGGGGGCAATGCATTGTTTTAAGAACTAAGGGTATGCAGACTTTTGAACAGGGGTCAGTTCATTTCTGCTGGACAGCTTAAGCATTGCGAATGTAAGTCTGAAAAAAGTAAGTCTGAAATAAAACAGTTTATACTTATATTGCAATTATTTCTGGTGGATTTTCGTAGTACCCATCCGTGCATACGTTTTGGATCAGTATAGACAAACACATTTACTGGCTACAACATACAGTAGTTACGTTATAGCCACCCTTAACTAAAACTGTACATGGTTATATTGCGACTGTTTCTGGCATGGAAAAGTTCATCTTCAATCTCGCGAGCAATTGCTCAGTTCATTTGAATATTCCTAGGAAATTTGTAAAATCTAGTAAGCCTATTACTGGCTAATAAGCTGTTAAAACGACCAGTGGCAAAAGCCATACAGTTCATAGACGCTATGAGGGAAGTACATTTTATAAAAAAAACTTTGTCAATTTGTCACATTGCTCAATGTTATCTTCCGATAACTGAAATGTGTAATGCCATGACGTAGTGGTTAAAGACAGTGCCTCTCACATGTAAGACCTAAATTTGAATCTAGTGTGAGCAATGACGTGTGCCGCAATAAAACTACGGTTATACCGTATTGTGACTATTTCTGGTAGATTCCCCAATTCTCTCGTCTTTTCACTTGTTAAAAAATTAGTTATCGTCACCTTTATTGATAGTTATTGTATCAATTTCCTTTACAAATGAAAGATAAAAGTACATTGTTATGCCAAGAAAGAAAAAAAGACATTCTGATGCCATGAAATGAAAAAGCTTTGGTAGAATCGCTAGCAATAGCTAAATTCTTGACTATTCCAGTTAGTTAGTGGATACGGGAAAAGTATATTACTGGGTAATACGTTATTAAAACAGTCAAATGCCATACAGTTCAAAGACGCTATCTGTGGTAGAGGTAAACTTAGTAAAACATTTTAGTTTAACTGTATCAATATCATTCATGAATGGCCAATTAGCTGTTGAAACGGACAGTGGCAAAAGAGGATTTGTTCAGGGTAGACACAAGACGCTATACTGACAGTTTACAAATGTACAGTTCTATCATGTGGTGGTTAACGACACAGCTGTCCAGGTGTTAGAATCTCGAGAAAGTAACGCTTTCTATTGCGGTCCACCTGAACTAGGCTTGCTTGTTTTCTTTGTTGCCATGTTTTGTTTTAGAATTGTACCATTCTGTCATGACCTACAGTTGAATTAGAATCCCATAAGAAATAAAATACATGTGTTATGACTGCTCCCTCATGTTTTCTTAGCAAATGGTACCTATATTACCAATTATCCAAGGGGATGCAAACTTTTGAGCACAACTGTAAAAAAGGGACACATATATAATATTGTGTGTCTGTCAGTATTTTGTGTCTATTTTGTATGAGTTTTACGATTGAGTGTGAAACTATACATTAGAGAAAAAATAGGGGGTGCAAATGATGCTAATAATTACAGGTTTCACCATTGACTTGTTTGACATTAATTACTGATCTGCACAAAAAATATACCCCCACACTAGTCCAAGTTATCCTCCTGCAGCTTATGTGCAAGTTGACTATACACCTAGAAACTATGCTGATGGGTCATTTTAGAAAATGCTTAAGAGTAATATAATACAATTGAACTCTGAATATTGTTTCTCAATATTTATCTAAATCCATTTCCGACTCTTATAGTTATGTTAGTATGTGACGACTGCGCCGTCTACTACCCATCCTCCCCCTGCAGGAGGCAGGCTTCGGCGTTCGGCGTCACCGGTCTTCTAACACCATCGCCCATCTCATCAACTCATTGCACCTGTTGTCTCGTCCAGCGCACCTGATCATCATTCACAGTCATTCCCCTCAGTATATATGTTCCCTCTGCTCCCTTTGTCTTTGTGTGTTATTGTCTCTATATGATGAGCGTATGTCAGCTCACTGCATTAAAAGGAAAGTAAACTTATCGACTCCGCAATCTGCTTCACCTTTCTTACATACAGAAAACGCTGACAGAATAACACACCCCGCAAAAAGAAAGAAAATGGAGTACGGAGCTCAGAAGGAAGCCGGTGTTGTGGAGATCGTCCAAGAGCACACCAACATACTGGCCAACCTAGGTGCCTCCATGAACACTCTCGACCAGGCAGTTCAGCGCCTTGAGTTGGCCCAGTCCGCTCCCGCAGCACCGGCTGCATTACCGCCTCCCCAGCCTACCCATCCCGGAATTGGGGCGATGCACATCCCGCTCCCCCGGGATTACAATGGGACGGCGGACCGCTGCCAGGGTTTCCTGTTACAGGTGGACATGACGCTCCAGTCGATTCATCCTGCGCCGAAAGACGCCCAGAAGATCTCCTCGCTCGTCTCCTGCCTGTCCGGCAAAGCCCTGGAATGGGCCACCGCCGTCTGGAACACAGAGGGGCCCTTCCAGGGCAGCTACGCCGAGTTCGTCCGCCGCTTCCGGGTCGTCTTCGACCATCCGCATGAGGGAAGAGAGGCGGGCGAACAGCTCTTCCACCTACGGCAGGGGACGAGATCGGCACAGGAGTTCGCACTGGAGTTCTGAACCCTGGCAGCGGGTTCTGGGTGGAACGACCGGGCCCTGTTCGACCACTACCGCTGTAGCCTTCGGGAGGACGTCCGAAGAGAGCTGGCATGTTGAGACGTGAACCTCTCTTTTGAGCAGTTGGTCGAAACATCTATCCGTCTCGACAATATGCTGGCCGCCCGAGGACGTCCTAGCGGGGGCCCGGCTGTTCCACCCCACCACCTCGACATGGATCTGGGGTCGGCTGCACTCCCGGGCAGAGGGCAAGGAGCTGGGGAACAGAGGGGATCAGCTAGACGCTGGAGCGGTTTCGCTGCTCCGCGCTACCCCTCTTCCTCCAGCTCGAGAGGCGACAGGCATGGCTCTTCCGCACCACCCCAGGTAGCTCATGCACACTCACCGATTGCGTTTCCACTCACTCTCTGCACCGTCCCTGTCGAATTCCCCAGTTTCCCGTTATATTCCCAGTGTAAGGTGCTAGTAGATTCTGGCGCTGCTGGGAATTTTATCGACAGGGCTTTCGCCTTGCGCGCACACATTCCCTTCCAGGTCCTCACCAGCCCCCTACCAGTGAGGGCATTAGATAATCGACCATTAGGGTCGGGCTTTGTTAGAGAATGTACTGTCCCACTTCTCATGTTCACCTGTCACCAACACCGCAAAACTATTTCGTTTAACGTTATTGACTCTCCCACGTTCCCTGTAGTGCTAGGTTTCCCTTGGCTTTCTCTCCACGACCCTATCATTTTGTGGTCTCGTCAGGTCCTTTTGGGGTGGTCGCGGAAGTGCCATGGTAGGTGTCTGGGTGTTTCCGGGGGTTCGACCACAGTGGAAAGTCCGGACAGTGCTCCCGCCGTGCCAATTCCTCCCGAATACAGGGACTTGGCCGCGGTCTTCTCCAAGGCTAAGGCCTCTGTGTTACCGCCTCATAGGCCGGGGGATTGCGCGATAAACCTCTTAAGTGAAGCCGCACTCCCTAAGGGTTGCGTGTATCCCTTGTCTCGCACCGAGACCGCGGCGATGTCAGCGTATGTTGAGGAAGCGTTAGGACAGGGATACTTTAGGCCCTCCAAGTCACCGGTCTCCTCGAGTTTCTTCTTTGTGAAAAAGAAGGACGGTGGTTTGCGCCCGTGCATCGATTACAGGGCGTGAATAAAATCACCATCCGGTTCCGCTACCCTCTTCACTTAATCTCTGCAGAGGTCGAGAGGATGCACGGGGCCCGCTTTTTCACAAAGTTGGACCTCAGGAGTGCCTATAACCTGGTGCGTATCTGGGAAGGGCACGAATGGAAAACAGCCTTTAGTACTACCACTGGCCATTATGAATATTTAGTGATGCCGTACGGTTTAATGAATGCTCCATCATTCTTTCAATCCTTCATCAACGACGTTTTCAGGGACATGTTATGCGAAGGGGTGGTTGTGTATATTGAGGACATCTTGATTTATACGACTACTCGCGCTAAGCATGTCTCGTTGGTGCGTAAAGTGCTTGCTAGACTGTTGGAACATGAACTGTACGTGAAAGCCGAAAAGTGTCTGTTTTTCCAGTCGTCCGTGTCCTTCCTGGGGTACCGTTTCTCGCGCACGGGTTTGGCTATGGAGGAGAACCACATTAATGCCGTGCATAGTTGGCCGACCCCAACCACGGTGAAGGGAGTGCAACGCTTTTTAGGCTTTTCTAATTATTATAGGAGGTTTATCCGGGGCTTTGCAGAGGTCGCAGAGGTCGAGAGGATGCACGGGGCCGCTTTTTCACAAAGTTGGACCTCAGGAGTGCCTAAAACCTGGTGCTTATCTGGGAAGGGGACGAATGGAAAAGCACCTGGCTTTAGCCAGGTCGTGGCTCCGATCACCTCCCTCCTGAGGGGTGGGGCGACACGGTTACGGTAGACTACGGATGCAGAGCGGGCGTTTGTGGAACTAAAACACCGTTTCACCACCGCTCCGGTCCTGGCCCATCCCGACCCGTCGCTCCAGTTCGTTGTGGAGGTGGACGCGTCCGAATGTGGTCTTGGGGCCGTTCTCTCCCAACGAACGGGGAGTGGGAACACGCTTTCGTCCCTGTGCTTTCTTTTCACAGAAGCTCAGTGCAGCGGAGCGTAATTACGATGTCGGTGATCGTGAGCTATTGGCCGTAGTGAGAGCCCTGTCGGTGTGGCGGCACTGGTTAGAGGGGGCAAAGCACCCTTTCCTCATCTGGACTGACCACCGTAACCTGGAGTACATGCGGACAGCGAAGAGGCTGACCCCTCGTCAGGCCAGGTGGGCTATGTTCTTCTCCCGGTTTCTGTTCACTCTCACTTACAGGTAGGGAAGTAAGAACGTCAGGGCCGACGCGCTGTCTCGCCAGCATGACACGGAGGAGAGGCCAGTGGATGACGCTCCCGTACTACCGGCATCATGTATCGTGGCACCGGTGGTGTGGGAATTGGACGCGGACATCGTTCATGCGCAGCGTGACGAGCCCTCTCCGCCCTCATGCCCTGAGGGCCGCACGTATGTGCCGACGTCTGTCCGTGACCGGCTCATCTACTGGGCCCACACATCTCCCTCCTCTGGTCATCCTGGTATCGGGCAGACCATGCGGGCCCTGGCCGTTAAGTACTGGTGGCCCACCTTGGCTAAGGACGTGAGGGTCTATGTCTCTTCCTGCTCTGTGTGCGCCCAGAGTAAGGCACCTCGACACCTGCCTATGGGTAAGTTGCACCCCTTACCCATTCCTCAACGGCCATGGACCCACCTGTCTGTAGATTTTCTAACAGATCTTCCCCTTTCCCAGGGCAATACCACCATCATGGTCGTTGTGGATGGCTTTTCTAAGACCTGTCGTCTCTTGCCTCTGCCCGGTCTTCCCACGGCCCTGCAGACCGCCGAGGCTCTCTTTACACATGTCTTCCGGCACTATGGGGTGCCCGAGGACATTGTGTCGGACCGGGGCCCCCAATTTACGTCCAGGGTGTGGAAGGCTTTTATGCAGCACCTGGGGGTCTCGGTCAGCCTGACCTCGGGTTACCACCCCCAGTCCAACGGGCAGGTGGAGCGGGTTAATCAGGATGTGGGCATGCTCCTCCGGTCCTACTGCCAGGACCAGCCGGGGGAGTGGGCGGAGTTCCTGCCTTGGGTGGAGTATGAGCTGAACTCTCGGTACCACTCCTCCACAGGGATTTCCCCTTTTCAGTGTGTCCTGGGGTATCAGCCAGTCCTGGCACCCTGGACCCCGAGCCAGACCGGTACCCCTGCGGTGGACGATTGGTTCCGGCGGGCAGCGGGCACATAGGAGGCTGTGCAGGCTAGCCTCAGGCTCGCTGTCCGTCGACAGAAAACCTTCGCGGATCGCCACCGCGGGGAGGCGCCGGTGTATCGCCCTGGCGACCATGTCTGGCTCTCCACCAGGGACCTGCCCCTCCGCCTGCCCTGCCGGAAGCTGAGCCAGCGGTTTGTGGGGCCCTTTAAAGTCCTGAGGAGAGTCAACGAGGTAACATATTGGTTGCGTCTCCCTCCTGACTACCGTATTAACCCCTCGTTTCATGTGTCTCTCCTCAGGCCGATGGTGGCTGGTCCCCTCCAGGGGTGTGAGGTGCGGGAGGTCCCTCCCCCTCCTCTTGACACCGAGGGGGCTCCGGCGTACTCCGTCCGCACCATCATTGATTCGAGGCGCCGGGCGGGGGGCCTCCAGTACCTCGTGGAGTGGGAGGGGTACGGCCCTGAGGAGCGGAGATGGGTCCCGGTGCGGAATGTGTTAGCCCCCACCCTTCTCCGCGACTTCCATCGCCGTCGCCCGGATCGTCCAGCTCCGTGCCCTCCGGGTCAACCCCGGGGGCGGTGTCGTCGCGCTGCTGGAGCCACGCATCCTCCCCCTGCAGGAGGCAGGCTTCGGCGTTCGGCGTCACCCGCCTTCTAACACCATCGCCCATCTCATCAACTCATTGCACCTGTTGTCTCGTCCAGCGCACCTGATCATCATTCACAGTCATTCCCCTCAGTATATATGTTCCCTCTGCTCCCTTTGTCTTTGTGTGTTATTGTCTCTATATGATGAGCGTATGTCAGCTCACTGAATTAAAAGGAAAGTAAACTTACAGACTCCGCAATCCGCTTCACCTTTCTTACATACAGAAAACGCTGACATAGTATCAAGTCAAGAATAACAATGAGACCTACATTCATGTTGTAATTATGAAGGCATTAAGAAGCATGCATAAGTTAAACGTCATTTAAAGTGTGGACATAATTGTTCAGGTACACATAGCGTATTGTCCTATTTCACACATACAAGTTGTCTTGTATGCATGTATGAATTGGATATGGTATTTTTGTGTATTACCCATTGTCACTGAACATACATTCAATGAGTGGAGTCAGACACAGAGGATCAGCCATTTTATGGCAACCCAAGAGCAAGTCAAGTCAGCGGCCAAGCTGAACAACAGGTTTTAGTTTTATTTGCTAGCTCTGCGATTCGATGCAGCAACCTTTCGGTTACCAGCCCAACTTTTACCTACCGCTCTGTAAAAGTGCAATGTCTAGACATGTCTTCTCCACCATTAACATCTTGCAAGTTTCCTAAAGTTTAATCATAGTAAAATATACCTGGCGTAGGTCGGTAAGGAACATCACTTTATTTTAAGAATGTAAATTGTCAGAATAAATGTAAAGATAATGATTGTTTTCAGCTATTATTTCATTCATCACTTTCCCAGTGGGTCAAAAGTTTAGATACATTAAATTGTATTTGGTTTCATTGCCTTTAAGCTGTTTAACATGGATCAAATATTTTGGGTAGAATTCCACAAGTTTCCCACAATAGGTTTGGCCCATTCCTCTTGACAGACAAGGTGTAACCGAGTCAGGTTTGTAACTGCTTGCACTTTCAGTTCTGCCCACAATTTTTTGTAGGATTGAGGTCAGGGCTTTGTGATGGCCACTCCAATGCCATGACCTTATTAAGCCATTTTGCCACTGCTTTGGAAGTAAGCTATGGGTTCAATTGAAAGTGGTCTCTGAATTTTAACCTTTCTGTTCCTCACTTAACTTTCCTATTCAACTTTTTTGGAAAGGTAAGAAAAAGGTGTAGTGGTCTCTTAAATTTTTCTGGAGCTGTATCCCCATGTTTCCTTCCTTATGACAATCTATTTTGTGAAGTTGACCAGTCCCTCCTGCAGCAAAACAACCCTCCACAACATGATGCTGCCACCCCTGTGCTTCACGGTTGGGATGGTGTTCTTCAGCTTGCAAGCCTCCCCCCTTTTCCTTCAAACAGACCAGAGGGCATTACTCCAAAAAGTGTGATATCTCTCCTGATGTCCAGTTGTAAACTGTAGTTTACATCATTTTCTGGAATTTCCAAGCTATTTAACAGCACAGTCACCTTAGTGTATGTAAACTTCTGACACAGTGGCATTGTGATATAGTGAATTATAAGTGAAATAATCTGTCTGTAAACAATTGCTGAAAATTTAAATCAAATGTGTTTTCAGTCAAGCCACAACGGACAAATTGCTATAACTAATAACTTCTATCCACTGTATTTACTTTCCACGTTAGATTTGAAGCTTGTGCCACAAGAGTAATGATCTCCTTGTTTACATCTTACGTGACATTTTCGTCACCACGTTGTGGGTTTTGTTGTAAATATAAGGCTGTATTGCTGTTTGTGTAATCAGTGTGGGGAACATAGCTATATTGACTAGGGGAAACAGAGATCATAGCACTCATGTGGAACACTTAAGCCATAGAAGACCTATTGAACCTGTAAGTGCTTCAGCTTCTCATGTCAACAATTTCTTGTCTAATGTAAAGTCTGGTGATTAATTAATCTAGCTGAATGTGTTTGAGCAAATGAAATGCTCATACAATTTTGTTTAGGTAATCTTGGAAAGTAAGATTATATATGTATACTTGCCTGAATGTGCTTCTATAATTAGCTCGCTATGAAGTCATCTGTTGGCACATTATATTAAATAAAACTCAGGGTATATGTACATTTTCTAACACTTAAAAATTGTACTTATTCTGTTAACGGAAAAAATCTGACTTTTGTGACTTTTGTGTGTGAAATTTTACATCCATTATAATATAAACCTACAATTTGACTGGTGATAATTATAATGCTGTCAGCTGGAGTGTGATAGAAGCTAATAATAATACAGCCCCATCCATATAAATTAAGAGGGAGACAAGTTGCCCCTTTGGGAATATTGCTATCACGAACAGGGCTGTGTAAAAGAAATCAAAACTTGCTGGAACGATTAATTAAACTCAAACAGGGGAGGGGTTGGCTTATGGTTGGAGAATGATGTCAGCAGGGTTGCTGCTCAGAAATTGCAATGTAGAGCCACAAAGTTCCTGCCACGTCACCTCACTCACCAAATGGTAGCAAGTGTTACTCGATATATGGTTAAGAACATAGAAAAGCATGTTATGGAACTGTGTTGACACTTCTATTCTGTTTTCACTTGAAGGTTCTTAGCTCCGCTCTGATTGACAAATAGAGAACCATACATTCCCTGACCAAGTACTCTTACTGGAAGGGTTAAAGGTCACTCAATATTCTTCCTACCCGACCTTCATTTCTTTCCTCCTTATCTACATCTTCGCAGTTGTGACCAATTTTGGCCTCATAGTACTGATCTCCCTGGAGAAAAACCTGCACCAGCCCATGTACTTCCTCTTCTGCAACCTGCATTTTA
>JACXGJ010011608.1:0-19494 GCA_016801105.1 Esox niger | reverse complement strand
TACCTATTATGTCCCACTCCCCCCTGGATGCCATTACCTAACATGACCCACTGCCCCTGGATACCGTTACCTATTATGTCCCACTCCCCCCTGGATACCATTACCTAACATGACCCACTGCCCCCAGATACTGTTACCTATTATGTCCCACTCCCCCCTGGATACCATTACCTAACATGACCCACTCACCCCTGGATACCTTTACCTAACATGTCCCACTCCCCCCTGGATACCGTTACCTAATGTGACCCAATCCCCCAACATTTCCTCCATGTCTTTATACTTTGTCGGTACCATTTATGATTCAGTGTTCTGTGCTTCGGTCACAGTCAGGCAACTGAATCATTCAAATACAGAATATAAACCTGAAAAAGAGTTTAACTGTATGCACACATCGATGACATTTTTGAATCTCTTATGACTCACCGAACAGTAAACACCATGAAATTGAAAATATGTTACATTGTGAAGCATTAAAAACGCTTATACTGTGGAGATCAACTTTATTGCAATCTGTGCACAGAGAAAAATACGTTGGCCTGGGTAGGGTTAAGCGGCACTGCAGTGAATGTGTGTGTGTGTGTGTGTGTGTGTGTGTGTGTGTCTGTTGGTTCACTGTCTATGTGTTTATATGTGCTGAGGTTGGTGTGTATAAATTATATATCCATATTCTAATGTTGCCCTCCTGTAGAGGAGCTTTAATCAAAGACAACCAGAGCCTCTGGTGATGAATGATTGATATAAATGGGTCAGAAAAAGCAGGGTTTAACTCCAGCTTCAAAGACTCCAGACTCGGCTCACAGCCGCGCTAGCATCAGTCAACGCTGCCGCGACAGGCAGCCTTGTCAACACAGTCACACACACCACCCCCCCAAAAAAAACACACTCAACCAAACCCTTTTCCTGCTATCACCAGTGAGGGACCTGGTATTTTTCTTTCTGACATTACCCATGCAAGGCTTTGGAACAAAGGAGAAACATTTTCCGCATAAAGCCAATAAAACAGGACAAAAACCTGTGAGGGGGAGAAGAATGAAAAGCTGGAGGGAACAGAGATATGACAGAAGTGTAGAATGCCAGCCAGCTAGCCAGGCGTAACGATGCAGACGCTTCTAGTTTACACCATTCCTTATGTGTGGAGGGAAAGAGAAAACCTCCTACACGTTATTTGCGACTCATTGGAATTCAGCTAACATTATGCATAGGATTTAATTGCACACTATAATCGCCTATTTGAACAGCAATTACGCCATGAGGTGTGAAATGTGATACCTTGACGAGGCGCTGGATATTATCGGCCAGCCAGGCACCCCGCTATCTCCCTTACTGCTAGGCTCTAGAGAGGAGGGGAGGCAGGAGAGCCAGCCTACAGAGATACAGTGTGTCAGCTTAGCCCTGAGAGTGCAGCAGCGATTGGGATCACCACAAGCAAGGTGGTGGCATATTTTGCTTTTCCTCTTGGCTACACCTGTCACTCAGGTGCCTAGCGTTCTGTCGCCACCGTGTTTGGGAAGCAGGTGTCCTACGGCAGCGAGCGCTCGGCGATGGGCAGGTAAAAAATAAATAAAAAGTACAACCGGCTGCCGAGTCAGTTTAGCGGAAGCTTTCCCTAATCAGGTTTAACACTCCATTTGCTTTTTTTCCAGAGCGGCAGGCGGTTATGTCGGGCTGGCGGGAGTAGAATCATTGTCATCTTCACTTGTCTGGGATGTGTAGTTATCTCTGAAAGGTGGTTATTAAGACTGTTTGTGATGTCATGCACAGTGGGGAGTCGGGATCCGATACTGGAAAGGACGGAAGTAAAATGACAAGGGGGAGAAACACAAGACGAAAGACAGAACAAGACAGGGATGGACAGAGGAAATAGGACCAACAAGTTAAGAACCAATTGGACAAAATACAAAGATGGAGAGAGAGACAAAGAAAGACAAAGAGAGCCAGAAAACTCAAATTAATCAGGGGAAATGGGAGGATTAAGGGAGACGCAAAAGACCCCTGATTAACATTCAGGCAGAAAACCGACAGTGCCATATGCTTGTGTTAGCTGCCAATTTGTTGCAAATGTACAGGTGATGAAACCAGGACACTGGCCAACATCGATCAGTGTAGCAACACTGTGGTGTGTAGAGAAGGCTCAAAGTGCCTGTTCCTTAGCATGGGTGGAGAGATGGTTCAAAAGAGTTCACGGTAGCGGCCAATTGATGTAGTTTCTGGAAAACTTGTTTCAGTGTGGAGCCATTAAGTACTGATGTAAAAAACCTTGTAAGAGTTCAATCCGATCAAAGAGGCCTGTAGCGGCTTTTAAAGGAATTTGAATCGGATAAATATTGATTTAGATTAGCTGTTAATGACCATGGTTACTGTAAGAACATTACAGGCCCTCAGAAGCACTTCGGCGCAAGCTGTGCGAATTGAAGTTACTTCTGGTATGATAGCTGAATAAGCTGCATCCTACGAGTGGGTGATGATGGGTTGCAGTGCCAGGGAGGAGGGTGGCAGCAGTGATAATGCTAATTCCCACCCAGTCACACGTGAAATGAGCTCCCGCTCTAACCCCCAACCTGGGGCCCGGCGGAGAAACCTATGTGTACTACCCACCACGCGAACTGCATCCAGGGGGAAAATGAAAGGAACCAAGTGACTCAGAGGCAGAGACCCTCCGGCTCAAAGGCAGAGTGAGATCTCTACTCCGTGTCCCACGAATAACTCACATTAGGTTAGGGCTCATATACTACCAAGGAGCTGGAAGCAGATTTCCCTCGCAGCCCACAGTGTCGGATCTCTAATTGGCAGATGTTCCTGGACTAACAAACGCTGTCGGCCTCTTATTGAGCAAACGACTGTTCCTCTGTGCGCCTACAAGTATGAACCTGTCACGCAGCTCTATTTCACCAGCCTTATTCAGGGCTTTTGGTTTCCCCTAATTCAGACCTGAACCCAGATCATCGGGGACGTCATTTTGGCTCTTCTCAAATCACTGCTTTCGCGCGCGCCTGATCTGTGGTCGCTAAGAGCCGAGGCGAGCGAAACGTTTTCCCCGCGCGAGACGCTAGGCACCTGGCGCTGGCCGGTCGCCAGCAGCGTACATCTGGCGCCGCCTGCCCTCCGGTGCCTGCCAGCGTCTGCCCGGTGCCAGGCTGGCCATGCGGTCCGGGCGCAACGCTGGCTTCCGCGCGGTTCAACGCGTCAGCCATACATGAAAGCCACGGCCTTGGCACTCGTCCCAGCGTGCACCGTATCCCTCTGCCCAAGGAGGATGGAGGCGACGGAGGGTGGATGAAGGCCCATGCAACCATCATTCCGAACCAGATATCAGTGGGCTTACTCTTCCATCTATCTTCAACCGTCTTGTCCATCCCCCCTCTGAAAGCTGAACAGTGGTGCATTCCATTCAGTTAAAGGCTTCAACGGGAACGAAGGATTCCCAGATGAGATTTACGGAACTAAACCTCCCTAATCCACACAAGGGTGCGGGGACTCAAACAGCAAAATGTCACCCCTTTCTGGGGAATTTGTGGCTTCGTCTCCAGCCGAATCGCAGCTTCAATATCTACAGGAGAGCATCTGTCAGGCGTATTTTCTCTCAAAATACTTTGTCTTCCCTCTCCCTCACCCCTTTCCATCAACCGTGGGGTTGATTTCACTCGCAGAGACACCACAACTCAAGGAGGATGATGGGTAAAGAGAACGTGGTCGTGTGCACTCGCAGGTATGCTGCCAACCAACCAGGTGCTTGCAAGTTGCACAACTAGTGGCCATGGAGAAAACATTATCTTCACTGTGAAGTCTTGGCACTACAGTACAGTAAGTCTCAAACAGAGCTTTCAAATACAATAATATGGATTCTGTGTATTCTACTATGTACAATCCAGACAAACCTGGGTGAAAGCGACAGTGAAGCAGTGAGAAACCAAACTCCTGTTCCCAAGCGGCTTGGCATTCAGAAGGTGCCAGAACAACAGAGAGAGGACATTTGGTCCCTCAGCTGCCCCTGGCATTATCCATTATGTTTTGATATGGCCCTGACAACAGGAGTTGGACGCCCCATAGTATGATGTATGGAGGCCAGAAGGGGCTCACCTGTGCACTGGCCGAAGTGATCCACTGTGATCAGCTTGTCTTGCCTACAGGCAATGGTCCTCAGCTGGCACTTGTCAGCGTATGTCACCCCATCAGAGCCACACACCTGCTCAGGAAAATGGGAGAACACGATCTCTTATCTCTAGCACTGTCTGCTACAGACTGGCTTACGGAAGGCTTCGTGGTACCATGTGCCAGGCAATGGATTCTGGGATGTCAGGCAACCGACGGACCGACTGGCCGCTGATCGAAGATGGTGGGGAGTCTCACCTTGGTCTTGTTCTTGTCGCCACAGTCGGGCGAGGGGCATTCGCAGTGGGCTTGACCGTTGACCTCGACACACGATGAGCCAAACTTGCAGTCCAGCTCTTTACATGAGGTGGGGGCATGGGCACCTGCAACGGCATTGATGGGGTTAAAAAAACACGGGTCAACGAACGGTCAACTATGCCATTTCCGGAACCAGTCAAAAGTTTGGACACATATCCAGTCACCTGAAAAAGCTAACATACCCCTGGGCTGATATGAATGACACTTAGGTAAATTTACCCCACAGGGATGTCTCCTCTACCAAACGACAGTGATTGGCCCACGAAGGATGTGCATATTTAGTGTTGCCTGTAATTACTATTTGGCGTAAATTTGATGACTCATTTAACCACAAGGATTTAATCCAATCCCAAGATTCGTATTGGCAGGACATCTAAGCAGCACTGATCGCTGGGACTTTCACCAAAAAACCTGCGTGAGGCGTTGATGCACATCGTCACAACATAGCATTAGCATTAGAACCCTAACCTCGAGTCCTTAAGGCTGTGTACAGAGCGCCGGCTCACTGCTTTTATACGTATTTGCCTTGGGGAAAGACCTTTTCCCTCAAAACACCCTGTGAACAATGACGACTAACCTCAGCCGACCAACAGCCACTACTACTGCTCATACAAACATTGATAATGAAGGAGTTCATGAATAGTTTGCTGCACGGCCGATCCTCGGAGTGACGGGGATTAAGACGAGAGCTGAGGGGCTTGCCACGCTCACCACACTCCGTCTGTGGCGCCACAAGTTAGCAGGTGGCAAGCATCAGTCAGTGGGGCCGCCGCCATACCTGTGACACAGCCAGTCATGGCCATCTTGCTGCCATCAGGGCACACGTTGCACTTCATGCCCTTCACGCCAGTTTTGCAGGAGCAGAGGCCTGACATCTGCTCGCAGTCGTCCCTCACTGAACCCACAGAGTCGCAGTTACACGCTGGAACACAGAGGGTGGGAGGGAAGGAGTGAAAGAGAGCAAGAGCGATATGAATAGGGAGGAGGGAAGGAGGAAGACATGTGGCTACACATTTCACAGTGAATCGAACTGGATCGGTTGGTTATGATGAAGGACTTTTCCATCTACTACTGGACATTATGGTTTTTAGGTCAGAGAAACCAGCCCCTGCAAAACACACACACACACAAACACACAACCAACCTTGCTTTCAAACACACACACACACACACACACACACACACACAACACCCTCACATTCAGACATACACACTCGCTTTAAAACCTAGCAATACAAAATGGGGACATCAAAATACAAAATCGAATTAAACAAATACTTAAGACAAAAGTATAGTTGGGGTATAGTTTATTTTCCAGATGTTTTGCATTTTTCTACTTTGACCACAGTATCAGGTCATTCTGATCATAATTTAAATAGTAAAACCCCTAAGCACTTCTAGACAACAAGTCCATTTCCAACTGCAATGAAAATAAGAAATAGAATACATATAAAAAGGGTTGAATCTTCCATTAGCCAAAGGATCCATCAAAGGTCAGTGCAATTAGCCCACACAATCCAGGTTAGCACAATTACAGAGGGGAAAAGTAAAATAAAATTATACAAAAAATAACTATGAACAATTGCCTCTCCACTCTCTAAAATATTGTTAAGAAGAGAAACCTTTCTGTCCTTTTCCCTCATCCATTTGCTGTCCTGCCATTGCAAAATACTTGCTGTGTCTCTAATACATAAAACACATCTCAACACTCCTATAAACCTAAAGTGGTTTGTCCTTCATTGTCCTCCTCCAAACACACATAAATCTTTAGAGACACGGCACTAGTTCATTGATCAATCAAACACACACACACACACACACACACACACAAAAACAACCCACGGCCTCAGACTTGACCCCTGGATTGATGTAAACCTCCGTGCTTTGGTGGCCGGGGGCTACGGTCAGAGATAGTTCAGACCGAGAAGAGCAAGGCAGCCTTGGGGCAGGATGGGAGAGTGTGGATGGGCCAACAAGATCACTGACAGCCTACAGCCAACCAGTGACAACATCAGTGCCATGAAATCACATCGTGTTCCTGGAATCAATGTTCTCCCCCGTGCTGAACTCGGTACTGATGTGTGTACTGTTCGCATCCGTGAGTAAACCTCTTAGGTCAGCCACTGTGGAAGGACATAGATCGTTCCTGCTTTGGTCTGAAAAAGCTCTTTGGATCTCGTACTCTAGAAAGGACCCAAACGGATTATAGACACAGGAATCAAATCAATGTCAAGTGCAATGGTGCAACAGCTTTGACAGAACTCAGATTCCTGGGTGTCTTAGGCTTTCTGGGAACCGATACTCCAAATGTCTGAACATTGTATTATGTAAATTCGGTATTTTTTCATATACCGTTTACAGCTTTGGTCGGAACAATAAGCATAATCTCTTTACAGCCAAGTGCTACTATTAACTACTATAACATATTATAAATGCCTTGCAGCAGATGCTTTTACCCAGAATGATATGCAGGAGTACAGGTATCCAGTTTTGTAATTTAAGGCCCCATTGGGAAGCCAAGATCCATGACTTGCAAGCGTCATAGTCTACCCACTGTGTTTCAAAGGAACAGAACTCTTCTGTTCCCTACATGAGAACAGTCAATGTGAGGAAGAAAGAAGGGAGAAAGAGGCAGAACAGGAGGAGGTCTCTTACGTGTGCAGCCGCTCAAGTTCTCCGTGACGATGCCGCGGAAGTTCCAGAAGCCCGGATCACAGCGGTCACACTTCTTTCCCCCGACACCAGGCTTACAGGAACACTGGCCGCTGGCCGGGTCACAAGTGGCCTTGTAGGATCCATACGGGTTACACTGACATGTACCTTGAGGGGGACACCAAGAGGTGACTAAAGATGTACTGAAAAGCAGAAACATCAAAGCGGCAGCAGACCAGATTCAGTCTTGTACAGGTAACAGGACTCAGACACTAAAAGACCCTTCAGCAGACACAGATTCATCTTAGTCAATGATAAAAATGCACGTTGCAATAACGACTGACATAGTCCAGGCATCTACAAGAATCTGTGTACAGGAAACCAGTCCTAAATGTCAACCAATTCATGTGACTTTCATACAGATGTCTGCTACAGTGTAGGCTGATCGTGCATATCTGGTCAATCAGGTTAATACCATTGTGATGGATATACTACAGTGTGTCAGATGTCAAGTCAGCACACTTACTAGCGCATCCAGCTAGTCCTACACCAAGGGCTGCCGTCTTGTTGTCGCGGCAACATCCATAAACAGATTGACTGCAGTGTTGCGGCGCTGTCAGTTCCGGCACAGAAACTGCTGATGATGGGATAGAATGCAGGATGGAACAAAAGAGGGGAAGAATAAACAAGAAAAAATGACATTTGAGAGTGACAGCGAAGGCTCTTTTAAGAGGAATTAGAGAGCAATCTCTGAACAGAATGCAACAGTACATCTAGCAAACAGTGGGATTCACCCAAAGGGCCAGAGGTGGAGAAGCTGGCATCTGGCTTCCAGATAAGAATGATACTTTCCAAATCCTGACAATGGCTCAGAATCAGGCCGAAAATTATGCTATTACCACCAGTGTAGCGAAAACAAACAATGTAGATTTGCAACAGCTGACATTTGCCACTTTCTACGAGGCCTATTCTCTTCACTTGTTCTCCTGTGAAATTGCAGAGTGCCACAAAACATCGCTACAAGCTTGTAGAAGCAGAGAAAATGTAATGGACTGGGCCAATCTTATAGAGTATGTGTGTAGTTGTTTTGTCAGTGCTCGCGCTAGAATCCAAGCTGACGTGACAGCTCGAAACACAAACCACACACAACACACCCGAAACCAATACCCAACAGAACACTTACGGAAAGGATATTTAGAAGGAAAGAGGGAGCGGTTGTTTACTGACCAAGGAAATATATCGTTACTTATTGCTTATGGTTTTAAAGCAAAATGGCTGCCATTGGTGGGTATGAGGAAGAAATCTTTCTTCCACACTTGTGTTCCTCATTTGGAGTTTGGAGGTTGCAGATACTAGCCCATAAATCACACTGTTACTGGTGTGGATATGAGCCGAAGCCTAATGGTGATGACTCGCTCTCTCTTTTTCCAGTGCTTTCCCAATCCAGGGATGGCTTTGGACACAGTTCATTAACTTGCCACTTTTCAGCGCTCTCGCTACTATCTCTGCTGAGCCTATTAGGACAAGGGGAACTTTTAATTTCATATGTTCTTCAACCCTTCAAGGGTTTTTCCTCTTCAGTGGCCATTGTCTAGCACAATGCACTTTTCTTTGATGTCAAAGTATTATTCTCGATTTCAAGTTGTGCTGTTGCCACGGTTCTGTGTAGGTAGCCTTTGTATTTGTATTCAGAATTGAGTGCCTGTGGATGTAGCAATGAAATATAACACAGGATCATTTTTAGACCTCAAGAAGACTGGAATCACTGACCCAGTTTTCTGATGGGAAAATGCAAAATAGGACAGCTTGGAAATTCTTTGAGACAGCTGTCATAGATCTAAGAACTCATGTCCAAGACGAAACATTTTTACAGAAAACCAATACGTCAGGTGCTTATAACATAGACAAATAAATAATAATAAAGGAGCTCACTTGTGTTTAAAGGCCTGTAAGTCAAACCATGGTCAAAGACCGGTTCCTCCATGCGTAGCAAATGAAGAAGGGCCCAATAAGATTTCAATTGATCAGAGGTTTTTGGGAGAATAAGAGAGCCTACAGCTTGCGCACCAATAACACTACACAGGGAAAGAGATTGATTCTCTGCGGATGGTGTAGAAGCGTGACAGAAAGCGCCCAAAGAGGCCAGCTTAGGAGGAACGACTCTAAAGGGATGCGAGTGTGAAACCGAAGCGTAGCACTCTCTCTATTTCTCTCCCTTTCGTTCGCTCCCTTGCTCTTTTTAGGGCCGCAGGGAATCAAACAGGCTGCAGTGATCAGACAGAATCTCTTATGTGCCTTTTGCTTCGCTCTGGCCTGCTGCAGAAGCCTCTCTACACAGCCTCTTCAGTTAGAGCTGCTGGTCTGCATTGCCAAGGTTGAGACTTGACTACAACAAACCTTTTTTTTTTCTTTTTTTTACTGAACGGCCTAACATCTGTGGTGACTGTCTCTAGAGAAACAGGAGCTTTTTCATGTTGAGCCTTTGGTAGAAATATTCATGTTAAGCCATATGTAGGCATCCGATAGGCAGATGGGCGCTGTCGTTAGCCAGCAATGGCACTGTGTTAGATAGCCTACCAACCAACATGGTGTCAAGAACATTAACAACCGTGTTTTCCCTCCAAGTGCTGAGCTGGGTGAATCCACTTTAAGAGCTGTATTGTTACTTTGGTTGGATACAGTTATGGTGGTCTGTTCCAGCCTCTTACCTGTGCAGGGTCCCTGATTCTGGATCTGCAGGTGCTCCTGTTTGTCGCACCTGGCCTTCTTCAACTCACACTGGTTGCTGTAAGTCGTCCCGTCTGAGCCGCACACCTGAGGAGAATTGAAAAACTCAAATGACCGATGGAATAAAGCGATTCGATTCCATTTCAAAGCGCCCTAAGAAATCATTCATTTCAACCACACACGGTTGCCTGAAAGTCAATCACAACATCCACATTCCATTGGACCTTGGACTTACACAGGCTTCCACGACACTGAACACCGCTGTTGTTAAACCCCGGTATAGGGTTGCCGTTGGTGGTCAAAGGTCAAGTTACGGAGGGCAAGGCTTACCGGATTGCGAGGCACCCGATGGCAGTCAAATTCACAGACACAGCGGTCTTCCTCAGCATCCTCGTCCCATGAGCCTCCGAAGGTACGACACTTGTCATGTTCACAGCTCTCAACACCTGAGCCCGATCCTCCTGACCCACACTCTGCGGAGATCACGCACACGCACACGCATACACACACACACACACACACACGCACGCACACACACACACACACACACACACACACACACACACACACACACACACACACACGCACACAGGTTTATTATCAGCCCAGCGCAGTCCCACATTTCAGGAAACCCTAACCTTTATGATCCAGCAGCTAAGATGTCTTCTGTCTTTGTCGTCACCCCAAAAAGTTAAAGCTAGGGTTCTTGGCAGTGCTCATGTTTTCCATCTCATGAATATAAACATTACCTTCACATTGGCACTGAGGCGCTCCTGAAAGCACAAGATAATGACCAACCACAGAGAGGACCAGCGATTGACAAAACAAATTAGGCGCAACATTTTGGTGCCACTAGTGAGGCATCCTTTACATTTCAATTAAAGCAGAGAAAAGAAAGTGGAATGAAATATTACCACTTTCCTCCCCGCGAGGGAGAATCAATGCAAGAGCTTGTTTCATGAAAACAGATTTCCTGATATGAGGAAAGCGCTAATTGTATGCTGTTCAGTAAGATCAAATTGTCAATCCACTTCAGACTTCAGCAAAAAGTTATTCAGTCGATTTGATGTATCCGTGAATGTGGAAAGTAACCTTTAAAATTGCTTTTTATATGGTACTGTTCACTTCACGGCATTGAATAGGCCTTTTTAAGAGCTGTCCTTGTAATGTTATTGAAAATAGCTCTTCGGTGAGCAGTCACAAGGGCAAATGAAAAGCGCAAATGAATTCCACCTTAACCAGCATAAACCTAAAATGCAAAATAATTTCAAAAATAAAGGAGAAATAAGGGAAACAGGCATAGAGTCATGAAGCTTAACTGCAATGTTTTATTTAATCCATACAAAATGGGTGGGAGTTCAACCGTGGAGAATGGGAGGATCCGACTTTTGATGTTCTGACAGTTCACCTGCTACATCAGACGTCCAGGGAAATGAAGGAATCAGGGAGGAAAGATCCTCCACATTAAACAGAAGATTCAAGAATGGACTGATTAGCATCAAATCGAACAAGCTTTTAAATAATCCACTTACAATATACCGGTTAGAAAGCAGTTGCAATACAAAAAAAACATATAAAGGGATCCCAAACGCTTTAGACCTATTTTTCGTCTGACTCAGTGGCATCTGTATTGACGGGCTGCTGTACTGTAGCAAGGCCCCCACTGGCTCTAATGGGGAAATCGATGGTGTAGTCGTGGAAGTGCCACTTAGCATAACCCATCTCCTTAAGTGGATTATGGGGCAGGTCACAGAGAAGCGGGTGGCGCTGGGGCCAGAGGAGCAGCAGTCCATCTCCTCGCCCCAATATGGGTCATCAGCAATAGGCTTTGACAAACTGGAGGGGTCGATACAGTGGAAGGGCATTCACTTCATTAGCCCCACACACACAGAGAACAATGGAGGAACGCAAGGGGCCGGGGGTATCAAGGAGAGTTCACATCAAACTCCAACCACAGTCTCCTTCTCCTTTAAGGAAACCAACAGCACTGTGTCACACATATGAACCGGCATCCAGTTGTTCCCATCACCGTGACTGAATCTATTATGTTAAATAGACGACAAAAGCATGTTGACTGACCACAGAGCAGCCGTTAAATAAACCAGGCTCAGGACAGCCTGGCCAGCCGAGTCCATTTACGCAAACGCAGCTCGAGGATGGAAGTGGGGGAGTGAGCAAAGACAGCATTTCACCCACCAATTCACATTGCACTCACGCACGCACCCCTGACTCAAAGAATAAATAAATATAAAAGGGAAAAAAGAAGCGATGAGAAATAGAATAAATAAAACGAGTGAGGAAGGGAGGGAGGCACTAATTAGCTGTTGGTCTTTCATGTGGGCTGCCTCCCGCACTGCCTATGAACCTTTCAATTAAAAGGAAGATGTCTGCATCAGCTCTTCCCTCAACGCTTAGGTCTGCCTGCTCCTTATTCCTCAATCATGTCAAACCAACGGTTTATTTAGCCAAGGGATCTACATTAAGATGAACAAATACAGTACAGAGGAGAAAAGAATAGCAGCTTTTCTTATATTTTTAAAGGAACAGTGAGAAATGGTGTGATGGAATAAAACCAATAGAAGCAATGGAGGAGAAAATGCTTTTTAATATGATGAGGTGATAACCCGAGGGGAAGGAAGACTTGGCTGCGTTTGGGTAATTGGAGGAAAATCGGGGAAAGAGACTTTTAAAATGTGTTTCTGAACACCATGGCCCTGACTCAGCTCACTGCTATCAATATCAGGTCCAGAAAACTGACATTGTCTGTAAGAATAAACAAAATACAGAGAGTACCAATATATATACCTGTGTGACTGTCGACATGACCAATTTGGATCTGTCAAATTTCTGTGTGTGTTTGTATACACTCTGTGTGTGTGTGTGTGTATGTGTGTGTGTGTGTGTCTGTGTGTGTGTGTGTGTACTCTACGTGTGCATTCTGGAGTGTTTTGGAGCATATTAGGGGACAATCGAAACAGCGTGGCCTCGGTCATCCAAGACACGCTGGTGCCTTGTTGCTCAGGCCTTTTCTTGTTTGTTTTCGCTCCATTTGTCAGCTCTTCAGACAGTCTGCTGCCGAAGGATGTGACAGTGTGTTAGTTCAAATACACCCCCCCCACCCCACACACACACACACACACACACACACACACATAAAGAGGGATGAAGGATGTGACAGTGTGTTAGTTCAAATACACCCCCACACCCCACACACACACACACACATACACACACATAAAGAGGGATGAAGGATGTGACAGTGTGTTAGTTCAAATACACCCCCTCCACCCCCCACCCCACACACACACACACACACACACACACACACACGCACACACACGCACACACACATAAAGAGGGATTGAGCGACATGGAGCTCAGAAAAGAGAGAAGTAAAGTTCCTTAGCAAGATAGATAGACAGATAGAAGCCCTTGTGATGGATGTATGGTTGCAGAGGAGAAAAAGCTCCCTGATCTGCTTTTGATGAGCTCTTCTACACCCCCCCTCCCTCTTTCTCTCTCTGGGTGCGGGGGGGGGTGTTTGGTGGGTGGAAGATGGTGCATTGACTGTGCATCACAGTGCTGGTATTTTCGCCCATAATCCTGTTCAGTAAATGTGTATTCAATTAAAACAGGACCGGGCCCAAGTTGATGCACTACACTCACCCGCCACTTTGTCAGTGTCGACAAAGTGGCTGAGCCCAGGCCTACCCGAGTGTGAAATTAAACAGGTGATAAATTCCCCTGTACAGCCAACGGTCGGAACAGTGTCATTATTCATTACCACTAAATAAAAGGGGGGAGAAAACACTACCATTTCTCTCTATGACTAATGAATATGGTTTTTAAGTTGGGTCTAAATAAACGAATAAATCACTAGTACAATTCGCTGGAGACAGAGGCTTCAACCAGTACTGACACAGGTGGTCAGAAGTCGTAGACATGTGACAATGTTCCAGTCAGTGACATCGTTATGCCTGGGCTTCTGTGGCCTCAGACGCCAGTGTTTTCGGTCTAGTCCCCAGCCTTTTGATGGTCCCTTTTCATTAGCATTTATTTTGAGTTTGTAAATAGAGCCTGACTTCGGTGTGTCAAAAACTGGCTACCAAATTTTCATGACAGCTTCAAAGACAGTTGTCTTCCAGTGAGACAGACAGTGGTGCGGTATTCAGCTGGGAGGTTGTGGAAGAGCTAAAGCCAAAGAGGAACCAGCCAGGGAACAGATGGACACACGGTTTCCAAACCTCGGGTCGGGTCGATGTTAGTTTCCTAGAAAAACGTTTTATTAATATTATCACACAAATAATAATTTGATTTAATCATGACAATGTCTTTGACAGAGTATTTAAATCCAGGTTGCAGAATGAAATGAACCGCTGGAAAAGTTGATTGATTAGGTTCATACTCTTGTGAGTCACAGGACCAGGCAGCACTGGTCCTGTGAGAGTTGAGTTGGATCAATAGGTATTAAAGACTGAATGTAAATGCATCAAAAACAAACATTTGGCAAATAGCCGTAAGAAGCTTTCCATACCGTTCACAGAGTTACAAACAAATAATAAAATTACTAACTAGTAATATCATAGGTATTTTTTATAATGAAGCGTATGAGGATAACCAAAATTGTCTGGTCACGTATCAAGCATGTTGGTTTGAAAATCACACCAGTGCATAGGAGCAGTACACTTTTGAATTTTGTTAAACTTGCTAGTTAGCTAAACAACCGGCCAAATTAATGAGGAGAAAATGTAGTGAAAGATTTTTCAATTCATGGCAAGCCAAAAGAGAGCTTTGGACAAGATTTCTGTACTTCTCAGTCAGGCCTATGTACACACACAGCACACGGACAGAGTATGTTGACAAGGCGTTCTGGATTTTCAGTCCTGGCCATGGCTACAGAGGAATCAGGAAATGTCCCTGTTAGCGCTCGGGTATAAAATAGAACTCTGAAAATACATAGCAGCTTACAGCATATTGCAATAATCTGATGCTTTTAAATTGCAAGTAGATTAAAAATATGACGGTCAGAAAATCACCTATGCTACTGCTGATGTTTTATGAGCAAGTTTGACCAGTGCGCATAAACCACTCTGACATCTAGAATGGAAGGACGCAGCCACAGCATGGACTCTCAAACCTGGGTAATTCTCAAAAAACCTGCTAAAGGCCTACTGGGAGCTTAGCGAAAATGGTGCGAGAAATCAATCTGTGTAATAATAACACCATTTTAAAGGAAACGTTAATTTGAATGTAGGTCTTGCCTGCATTGAAGATACCTTGGAAATCTTAGAGCTCTGCATTTAGTGCTTTCAGGACACCTGGGGCCCAAAGGGACCAAGCTCATGCTAAATGGCATCGAACGGTCGTCCAACACTCAGCTCAGACTTACTCAACTATAAATCACTGATCTAATGATTTGACCTCGTCTTGAAACCAGCATTTGACCCCATAGCTTTTTTCCTCCATTACAACCCTGAATGTTTGGATCTCTTCAGTACCTGCTGTAGGTAAGACATTATCGGGAGGTGAGAGAAATACCAAATAGTCAGCTAAACTACAACAGCTAGCCCATGAACACTGTCCTAGCTTGTAGCTCTGGAAGGTTGTGTCAGTAATCTACTAGAGTGGCAAGAGGAATGGTGACAAAGCATGGAACAAAAAGAAACCTCGACCTGTATACCCTGGGGGAGGTTTATCGATTGGACCTGATCCCATCTCTGAAAGCAGTGTGGTCTTTATGTCAAGAGACACTGCTAGTGGAACACGGGGCAACATGGTGAGACAATGGGGATGGGAGAGGGAGAGACAGGCTTTTGTTACAGGCTGATGGCTTTCTAACAACTAAAAGGAAAGAGAGGAAGAAAGACAGGGTTGGTGAGGACACTGCAATAGAGAGAAAATGAGGGCAAGAGAGGTAAGACAGTGAGAGTGAAGAGTCAGTAGCCAGGCTTCACCAACAGTCGAATGCCTTTGGGGAGCATCCACACTGTGTGTGTGTGTGTGTGTGTGCGTGTGTGCGTGCGTGTGCGACCAAGCATGAGTATTATGATTCTGGGGGAACTCTGTATGTGTGTGTGTACCACGGCACATTGCTTCCTCCTCCTTCAAGCGTCTCCATGATCCACAAGCAGCAGGTTATTGGACTCAGTGAAGGAATAGTTACAGTGATCACCACCCTCTGGTCCAGTACCACAAACTGGACCCTGGCACAATGCGAGCGGTTGAACCAGAAAACATCACCATTATCATTCATGAATAGGCACACTATATTCTCTTTCCATCTCTCCCCTTTCATCAATTCTCCCTCCCCCTCGCCATTTCTTTCATCCGCTCGCTCGCTCTCCATCTCGCTCCGTCTCGCCTGCTGTCAGATGAAACCTGCTCCGTGTTCACACTTCAGACGATGACGACAACCCCAGTGACGCTGACTATGTGTGGCCACAGGGGACGAAGGCTGATGCCGTCTGCATGACAACTGTACGGTGATAAAGCTAGCCGGAGAGAGAGCTGGTTGTTACCGGCTCTGGAACTGTGCCAGTAGGACGGTGGAGACAAGAGCACCTCGCCGGCCACGCGGCCCGTTTAAAAAGACACCGGGAGTTCCGATTTTCCCTGGCTTGTCAGATGTGGACGCCCATATCCTTTTGACTAATGCAGGGCGATTCCACTAGTAACAGGAAGGAAAGAAAATCTTACGAAGACATTTTGCTGGGTATACTTTGTATTGTTAGGCAATTGCTGGTTTTCGAGTTAGGTGCGGATCCCAGAAGGTTTGAAAAAACTGCAGAAAATCCAAAGACAAATATTCAGACCATTCAAAAATGTCTCCGTCAATGCAAGCTCCTATTATACATACAGTAGTAAACAAAACATTTTGGTCCGGAATATTGTTTAACAAACTTGTTGACATTTAACAGACATTTATAATGTACTTAGGACATAAGTTTCAATTTTATTATCTACTTCTTTGAAGTACTCATCTAATCTGTGCTCCTGGATGTAGCAGCGTGCTGCCAGATAACCAACATTATCATGTGCCCCACACTGATGTGTCCTACTTAACTATGATAGTAGCTACAGATCTGTCGCACAAAATCATGTGTGTAGTTCTTCAAAGTTGCCAAGGCACCTTTCCAGACAGCTTATTATTACAACAATCAACAGGGGAAAAGTGTCTCTCCATCCCTCTCATTGCTGTGCAGCATGCATCCATAAGAGGTGCAATGACATATGGTTATCGTAGTTCATTACCTCGCTGACAGGGCTGAAATAGGGTGAGTATATGCCTGGTGAAAACTACAGCGGTCTACAGCCCACTAAGACACGAGACCCACAGTTTGTTAATTTCTCTTGTGAATCATAGGATTTCTCAATAGACACACTGTTAAGTAACAGAATGAACATTGGTTCAATTAATTTTTTGACAACCGGAGAACACAACATATCTGTTAATTGCTCCGAAACAATCAAGGAAGTCAGTGGAACAGTATGTTTCTAAAAACCCGTTTCTAAATTCTTACCTTCATCGCAGCTGCCAGGCTTGGCCACCTCAATCTTCCTTTTGAGGACGCAGGACGCCACGTCCAGCTCACAGGTGTTGTCGTAGGTGACGCCATCACTACCGCACACCGGCGAGAAGGCCTGTGCCTGGCACTGAGGGCACTCACACTTGTTCTGGATGCATCGAGCCCCCCAGGCACACACTGTGCTGCCACAGGTCCCTGCAAAAACACACACACACACACAGAAACACACACAGAAACACACACATTTACTGCGCAGCAGGGCGTTGCTAAAACACAAGAGTGTCGTTCCTTTATTAAGGCACACCGGGACACTGGTGGCGCCATTACTCACTGCATTCTCCCTGGGCGACGACCCGTAGGTCAAGCTGCTTGGTACAGGCGCGCACGTGGAGCTCACACTCGCTGTTGTAGGTGGAGCCATCACTGCCGCACACTGGTTGGTGGGACTCCACACACTCCTGCGGGCACACGCAACGACCTGACTGCGCATCGCAGATTGCCCCGAATGAACAGTTGGCGCACGCCTTGTCTGGAGGGAGACAGGTGGGAGAGAGTGTTGGAGGGAGTCAGTAAAACCAGTGTCGGTACCGGGATTGAAAAAGAGGGAAAGACAGACTGAGTGCGTGTGTGTGTCAGTGAGTTGAGGAAAGGAGATAAAGGGCTGTGCAGAACTTGTTCTTCCACAGCCAGGATGGACGGCTTTGGAAAAATCCACAACTATGATGTAACCATGATGTCATGTGTCTCCTTAACTCTTTTCGAAAGGCAGGCATTTCTAGCTGGTCCCTAATCTGAAGGGTGTCCAGACCTAACACAGCTGCCAGAGGCACTGTCGGCTGATCGGGTCTGAGAATCGTCTCTTTCCTGTGGACTCTGATCCTTTGGCTTGTTTTCCATTGAGTGTCTCTCCCTCTGCCTCGCATAAAATGGAGGCATGCCAATTACATCAGTTGGACTTCATTAGGATGGTGTGGCGGTTATCACATCCACTGAGTGGACAGGTATTAACGGCAGCTGATTTAGTATTAACGGAGAGACTGGGCTACTGGAATGTCATCCCCCCTTTCCCTGTGTTAATAACTGGTGTGTACCTGGTAACATCTTAACACAGTCAAGACGCTGGCAGCCCGGCCCAGCCTGGGGGCTCCATTAAAATAAAAAGCAAGCTGGATGGAAAAAATAAAAGGAGGTGTGCGTCTGGAGGGTATGGGGAATGCATCACCGTGACAATGACGGCGCTACCGGACCCGGGCGCTATAAATCACGGCGAGTGTCGTCCTTTATCAGTGCCGTGTCCCGATAAAGGCCTCCCTCCTTTATCTCCCCCCTCTGGCTTCTCCTCGCGTCGCCCGTTCCAGCCAGCACCGCCGATCACTGGCGGCGGCTAATCGGGAGACATCCAGCATGTCGGACCCAAGCGGACTGCTAAACGGATGTAAAGGCTGCGCAGGAGAAGCCGGCGGCACTGGCCAGGTGGGGGGACTTGACTGGCCAGGGAGGAGACGTGGCGGTGGACAGGCAAGTTGTAAAACGTGGCCTTGAGGAGAGGACCAATCCAAGTGATGGATAGAGAAAGATGGTGGTGAGAATAAAAGCTCAGAGGAGTGAAATTAGTGAGGGAGACTCAAGGTACGACAAGGGAGTGGTTCTTCTTTAACATGAGGAGAAGAAGAGTCATTTGTTTGGTGAAAGGCTCTTAAAATAGCCTACACTATAAAGCCCTCCCTAGCCGACCCCAGCGTGTCTGCTCTAGCACTATTACTAACCCACTCGCTCTACCTTATTTACCTACTTTATTACTCTCCCTGTCTCTGTCTCTGTCTGCATTCCCACTCCTCTCTTCTCCCCTGCTCTGCGGATGTCTTATATTCTCCTACATCCTCACATCTATGTTTTCTGTTCTAACAGATTTCTTTATTCTCTGATCTATTCTGCTGTAAATTCACTCAGAGGCCAGGCTATTAGGTATACTCATCTAGTACCGGGCTGGACCACAGTGTCTCCAGAACAGCATGAATTCTTTGGACCATTAACTCGACAAGATGTTATAAACGCTTGATGGGAATGTTGGTCCATGGCGAAGTGACAGTTGCAAACTGGTGTAATGACTGATTACCCACCCATTACAACACCACCAGCCCCACCCATTACACCACCACCACCCATTACACCACCACCA
>JACXGJ010011607.1:0-19486 GCA_016801105.1 Esox niger | reverse complement strand
TTGTAGAGAGGAATGGTCCAAAATACCTCCAACCAGAATCCAGACCCTCATAGGAAGCTATAGGAAGCGTTTAGAAGCTGTTATTTCTGCAAAAGGGGGATCTACAAAATATTGAGTTATTTTTTTGATTGTAGTGCCCAAATTTATGCACATGCCTAATTTTGTTCGAACAATCATTGCACACTTCCTGTAAATGGTAGAAACTTCGTTTCACTTCTCAAATATCAATGTGTTTGTCTCCTATATGATATATTTAACTGATTTTTTTTATCCTAAGAACCAACGATTTATGAAGGAAAATCATGGACATTAACAAGGTTGCCCAAACTTGTGCAGACCACTGTATATATGAGGCCCCAAATTCTTGCAGCTGGTGTAGCTGCCCATTCGTCTTGGCAAAATGCCTGCAGATCAAAGATTTTGATTGTCTTGCATGAACCGCACATTTGATATCTCCCCAGAGTGGCTCCATGATATTAAGGTCAGGAGACTGTGATTGCCACTCCAAAACCTTCACCTTTTTCTGCTATAACCACTAGTGTCAACTTGGCCTTGTGCTTAGGGTCATTGTCATGCTGGAATGTCCAAGCGCGTCCCATGCGCAGCTTTCGTGCAGAAGAATGCACATTGCATGCCAGTATTTTCTGATAACATGCTGCATTAATCTTGGCAGCAATTTTTACAAGATTCCCTGTGCCGTTAGAGCTCACACACCCCCAAAACATCAGTGAGCCACCATCATTCTTCACAGTGGGGATGGGGTTCTGTTCACCATAGGCCTTGTTGACCCCTCCAAACATATTGCTTATGGTTATGACCATAAAGCTCAATTTTGGTCATGTCACTCTAAAATACAATATGCCAGAAGCTGTGAGGCATGTTAAGGTGTTGTTGGGCATATTGTAACCAGGCTTTTTCGTTGCAAAAACATCAGTCCCCTTTTAGATATATCTATTTTTACAAATATGTCATTGCATGTTTTCAGATCTAAATCAAATATTGATGAGGACACACAAATAAAAAAAAATTGAAAATGTGAATGCTTCTTTCATTTTATTAATGAAAAAAGTTTTATGGAATACCTAATGCCCTCTGAAAACATGATGGGAAACCCAATAACAGCAGCCAACCCTAACCCGATTTTTATAACATGCACTGACGTTTCAAGTACCAACAAAAGATCTCAGTTAAGTCTCCAAACAAAGCAAATGCATTGCCAAAACTTCACACCAAAAAGATTATAAATTACCACATACTGATTAATAATGAGGAATGCAATGTTTGTTTTTTAATAAAAGGGCCAGTATTAAAAAAATATCCCCTTTAGACCTGCAGCAACACAATAATCCAAAACATATTGACAAATCTAGGTCAAAATGGCTGAAAAGCTATATTTATAGTTTTGGACAATGGACAGAGATAAATCAAAATATGTAGCAGGAAATTAAATGACTTCTTGCTAAAAACTGTAAATGTCTATGTATTAAAGCAGTTATCAAGGGAAGAGTGGAACACATTTTATATGGGATGTTGGCCACAACCAGTAAGCAGAAAATGTACACCAATATTGTATTATTTGTTTACTCCATACATTTCCAAGTTACATTAATTACATTTTAGATTTTGGTTGAATATCTGAAAACATTCATAGACAAAAATATGCAAACATCTGAAATCACAAAGGGGTCAAAAAGTTTCTCAACACTATTCAAAATGTTTCTTTTAATCTTCTCTGCATTTTTTCCCCATAACAGGAATGGCAATGTCAAAGAACAAGCTGAGCATCTTTGTCATCCTGATGGCCTGCTATATTTTGGAAACACAGGAATTAATTGACATTTCAAGCCTTATTTCACAGGTATTATGTTATAGTACAGCGTCCTATCCAATGGAAATATGAGAAATAAAGGTCACAATCATCTATATACCCCGCAACATAGTACTGTTTCGTTATTACTTTATTTATTAGGCATTGTGTCTAGTGCAGGGGAATGATAGCCTAGATGGATTTCCATTTCTCATGATGCTTTAGTAACTCCTGTGGGTGGTCAGGCACTTCCAACTGGCATAAGTTGACAGACAAGCGAATGATCCCTCCAGCATGCTGAGAAAGATAGCCCTCTATCTTTCACCCACAGAGAAAGATAGAGGCCTCTTGTAACCAAAAGTCAGTTTTGCATAGTCAGGCACAACAAGGGCTTCCATTATTTACATGTAATCAACGGTTGTTGCAACTTTAAGTTGAATTGACTAATCCCTAATGATGACTATTAAAGTAATGTCATCAGCAAGAATCAACCAATCATGAAAAATAATATGTTCTACTGCTTTTGTTTGAAATCTATTTTATGAGACACAAAACATATTTTACCAGAGATTTTCCAAAGCAAATACTGTAGTGGATATGTTTCTTCATTATTCAACCTACGAGTAAAAACATTTAATACAGAGGAGAAAGGATTGTACATACACACATGAACAAAAAATGAGGAAACGGCACCACCCATATACTTAACATAATGTGCAGTGCTTTCACTATGGTTTTACCAGGCTTCATGGTTGACTAATAGTGAGATTACAAATATGTTGAGTGCTTAAACATGCACAGGATAGAATCCTGCCTCAAAAGTATACAATACTGAATTTAAGTTCACTTCACTTCACTTAGCAAAATAAATCAGAAAAGAATGAACTAGTCTAGGGTGGTTTAAAGTGGGGGGATAGTACTGAGAGTGTTTGTAGTAAGTATGACTTTACCAGTCAATGCGAACTGATAGATGCACCGGCAAACAAGTTTAATTTGGGAATCTCTCAGGCACCCTGAACAATTTGGGTGATTTTGTTTTCTTTTGAAACATTAACTGAAAATGTTTACTGATGTCTTCTGTTCGTCAATACCTGTATTTATGCTAGGTATACAGTAAACATGGAACAGATGTTAACAATTTAACTGGTTATTCAGGAGCCTTGTGATAAAATGATAACATTTTATGAAGTACAAAACAACGTTTAACATGACGTACTATGTGTAAAATACAAAGAACTATTTCCAATCTCTGAAGCATCAATGTAGATACTGACTGTCAATCTCCTGGTAAAGGTATTCAACACAAAGGAGAACCCACATTCTTTGAGAGGAAAAAGAGCAGGTGAGTCAAAAAATGCATGACTTTTAAATGATCCAGGAAATACAGTTAAAAATAAACATGACTTTGCCAACTGCATAGGAACTTATTTATTATTATATTTATATTATATCTTCACTCTTGCCTCTTGTTTCAATCCCTACAGTGGCAGTGAATCAATGGAACTACATTATTGACATCGAAGTCAATGTGTCAGCCATTGAAACTATACAGCTAATTAAGTCAGCTGTAAATTCAACCAGTCTTCCATACGTTATCGACAACACCATTGAAATCTCTGAAATCGACATCACCACCGGTAATTATGCTGTTTGACATGAATAGTGCTAAACATTGCTATTCTAATTGTCCCTTCACAATTAGGCATGGAAAAGAATGGGGAACAGTCTCTGCATATACAAAATATCACTTACTAGCCAAATGGTGACACACAACAAAACATTTGGTCATATTAGACAAATTTGTCATGTCTCATCTCACCTATACTCTGAAATTTTATGGATGTGTCCCTCCACTCATGAGACACAAACCCATGTAAAGAACCCATAAGGTCTGCCATTTTTCATTTCAGGTATTATACATATTTCGAAATACACCCACATGAGTGATTTGTCAACTGAAAATTTACTCAAACAGCAGAACAGCAGAATAGCTTGTTGTCTTTCTAAAACATGAATTAGTTTGTAAAAATGCTGAACACCAAAGACATTGCAGCAATAAGTATATAATAAAAGTGATCCTGGTACAATGAATAGCCTGGCACAAATCACTGGTGTTAATATCACTACAGGGACAACTTTTAAAGGTGTGCAAATAATTGTGTATGTTTTTTTAAAGATCAATTGAGTTTTTTAATTGAAATGTGTTAATCTACTGAAATTTCATCAGTTTGCGCCCTTAATGGAAATGGATTCCAGTGCAGATGTGAGAACCAGTATCAATGGTCATGTGGCCAGTGTCTCTCTTATGGAAGATGTGATAACACTACATCTGACACATGTGGATGTATCAATGCTATTCCTTCAGACGGAATGTACTGCCAGTCAGTTCTCCAGCAAAGTAAGAACCCACACCCCGGAAATATAATCAAAATCATTATTTATTACAGTTCATTAAACAATACCATCTCTGTTTCAACCTATAGATTTTACTGCCTGTCCAACCACTACAGCCTCTCCAACAACAGGTACTATTAAACTGTATCAGTAAGAAGAACACAAAGGTATATTTGAAAACACAGGGCAAAAGAAAAATGACCCACAACTGGGTAACAATTAACTGGCAGATCCAAAAGGACACCTGCAATTTGAACGTCATTTTCATCTAACACTAACCATTGCTATCAGTAAGAGTAAGATATTGGGGACTGGCAAAGATATATTTAACCAAAGTGTAAATAATATTGATGTTAAGGCACTCAGTGCTATTTCTATACCTCTCATTATCTCTCATCTGTTCACTGTCCTTCTCTGCACTGCGGTTGCATGCACTCTTGTACCAACAAGAAAACTGATCACAGTCACTATTGAATATAGTTATAGTAACAGCTGGAAAACTGGACCAGTTACAATCACATAAGTCCACATACTATTGATGTTAATGCACTTGGTGTAATTTCTATGCCGCTTTTCCTCTCTCATACTTTCACTGTCCTTCTCTCCACTGTAGATGCTACAACACTTGTACCAGTAATTGTACTAACCAGAGAAACCAGCAAGTGTCATTAGTGAATAAAACTATAAAACTAAGTAGATTAGGTTTAGGAAAGTAATTAAAAACAGTCTGTTATAATCTAATGTTTAATGTGAACTAAATAACCTACTCCATTGTGTGGAAAACCATAACAGTACTGTTTTCATGTTTGTAGTAAAGTATCATCTTTTAAACCACAACTGAAAGTGTCACTTTCTGTTTCAGATTCAACAGTACCACCAACTCTTTACATGTACATGATTGAAATTGAGCTGAATATCACAGATGTTACAGCAATAAATACACTGAGAGCCAGTCTTGGAAATGCAAATTACCCTGTTACAGTGAATAGCCTGACACAAATCACTGGTGTTAATATCTCTACAGGTAATACTTGAATTAGGTATGCAAATTATTTTGTATGTTTTTAAATATCTATTGAGTTTTTTAATTGAAATGTGTTATTCTACTGAAATGTCTCCAGTTTGCGCCCTTAATGGAACTGGATTCCAGTGCAGATGTGAGAACCAGTATCAATGGTCATGTGACCAGTGTCTCTCTTATGGAAGATGTGATAACACAACATCTGACACATGTGGATGTATCAATGCTATTCCTTCAGACGGAATGTACTGCCAGTCAGTTCTCCAGCAAAGTAAGAACCCACACCCTGGCATTTTAATAAAAATCTTAATCTCTTACGGTTCTTCATTAAACAATTACCTTTCTGTTTCAACCAATAGACTTTACTGCTTGTCCAACCACTACAGCCTCTCCAACAACAGGTAACATACTGTAGAGAAACCAGACTTTAAAAAACACTCAAATTATATTGCATAACGTTAATCCAATATTATATTAGTTAGACATGCTTCAACCTCACCCAAAAGCAATGCCATTTAGACAGGACCTCTATCCCTGACCCGTGAGCTGTATCCCTTCTATCTGTTTTGCAGTATTTTGAGGCCTCAAAATAGTATTTTGTTCTATCAACATAGTATTTTGTTCCGTCCAAATAATCTTTTGTTTTCTCTACATAGTATTTTGTTCCCTCAAAATAATTATTTTGTTCCCTCAAAATAGTATTTATTTTTTCTCTGGACGGATTGCATTTTTCTTTTGTGTGGCAGATTGAATCTCTAACCACTATGCTATTTAACAAGGGGTAATCACTTAGTCAGTCAGAGATATTCACTATTCTTTGACAGCAACGCTTACACGGTTCTGCAAAAAGATCACAGCAATAAAATAATATAACAAACAAGCTAGCTTGCTAACCCTGTGGCCACAAGCTTGCCAGCTAAACATGTGGCCCCAAAGTTATCTAGCAAAAATTTATAGCAGCTTAAGTCTTTGCAGTATTTGAATGGACCGAGTCCAAACATGACCAGCAATGAAAACTGAATTACAAATAATAAGTAATGAAATAATGACACATTGCTACATGGATGTTTGGAACAATAATTCATTTCTGATTTGAGGAAATCCAGAAAAAATACGGACATTATTGTTTTTTCATACCTTAGATAAGTCAATCTTTCACAGCCGATGTTACAGTAGATAACAGAACTGAACAGGTCACAGTGAATAGGATAATCTGGTTAAACCACATTTGATTACAATCCAGCAAACCCACAAAACAATGTACATTTTTCTATTATAGACGCTAGAGTGTCTTGCCACAACTGATCAGAAAGCTACAGTTTACCCCACAACCCAAAAAGCTACAGTTAAAATTAATCTATATCTAGAGAACTGTCAGTTTCTACTGTGGAATGAAGTCCACGTAATAACAACACAAGTGACCACAGTAACTAGTTAGAATAATTGACTATTACTTAACTTAATACTATTAATATTTATTGACATCTAACAATTACTTAACTCAATACGATTAATATTTATCCTAAAACAGGGTCATTTGAGTGACTTTAACAGCTACGCCACTAAGCAGTATGTGTACAGATTGTCAGCATACTTTTGCATTTCAAAACAATTAGTCAAAACTCCACGGTTCTCAAAATGTAGTTCCCTACATTAGCTAACATCCAAACCAACAACAGATACAACAGGGTTGCAACACCTCATTCAACATTTTACATTAGAAAGAAATTACTGTAGACGGCTAGCTATACAGTAATGAAAACCATCACTCCATGGCTGGTTCCACTACGCTATGTGAACTAAGCTATGCATATACTTCTACTCGCTCATTCTTTTGTTGTTGTTCTCTCCACCCTAGATGAAACAACATTTATGCAAACAACACAGTTGACCACAGTTACTGGTTGGAATGAATTACATCTGGAAAACAGCCTGAGTTAATTTAACAGATGTCCATAAACTATTGATGTTATTGGCATTGGTTTCATTTCAATTCCTCTCATCCTTGCTCATCCTATCACTATTGGTTTCTCCACTTTAGATGCAACAACACTTGAGCAAACAACACAATTTACCACAGTTACAAGTGAGTATAATAAAAGGATGGAGAAGTGGCACAGTTATTTTATCAGAGGTTCACAGCGTATGTTTGTATTGTATATTGGTGGGCTCTGGGTCGATGAAACCAGGATTTTCACGCTTTTCCAGGGGGGTTACATTGACCTGTCTGTATTTTGAGGGGGGGGGTCATGACCCCCGTTCCCCACTAATTCACCACCCCTGTCAGATGTCCATAGACTATTGGTCTTAATGAACCGGTTGTAATATGTATACCTTGCTTCCTCCCTCATAATTTCACTGCCCTTCTTTTCATTGTAGATGCTACAACACTGGAGCCAACAACCGAACTCACTACAGTTGTCAGTGAGTATTATTAGCATCCAGACAAAGGGTTGCTACTTTAACCAAAAATCACATGGCATTGATGTTAAAGGATACATTTCTATACTTCTCCTCCTCTCTCATTCTTTTGTTGTTGTTCTCTCCACTGTAGGTGAAACAACATTTGAGCCAACAACACTGTTGACCACAGTTACTAGTCAGTATGAGTTACATCTCTAAAACAGATGCAGTTATTTTAATAAAGTCCATAAACTATTTCTAATCTTCTCATCCTCGCTCATCTTATCACTCTTGATTTCTACACTTTAGATGCAACAACATTTGAGCAAACAACACAACTGACCATGGTTACAAGTGAGTATAGTTAAGGCCAGGAAAAGTGGCACAGTTATTTAAACAGAAGTCCATAAAGTATAGATATTAATGGAAGGGTTGAGCTTTTTTTATTAATTAAATCTTTTTCAGTTACAAGTTAGCTGTCCACATTTGTAATCAGTAATGTTGCTTTTTGATTACTCTAACTCACTCTGAAGTACTTTTAGATAACATTCATATTAAGAGGAATTAGAAAAAGGGAATAGCTCATAACCAATTCAACATCTTTTTGCGGTATCAATCAATGTAATAGTTCACATAGCTTGCCAAAACAGAATTTGTATTTACCTCATAGGTTTTGTACAGTGCCTTTGGAAAGTGTTTCTAACCATTGCTTTGTAATTCAATATGATTGGGCTACATCACTACATAACACGCTAACGGTCTGTCAGATATTCAGTTACTCCAATTAATCCAATAACTCTTGATTCTTCCAGAATCTGATATTTTATCTTAACATCCCTGTAATCTAAGGAAGTGTGTAGCCTATTCTGTTATTTGTATTTTAATCATGTTTTTAATTGCTTGAAAACATTGTTGAAAAATAAATGGCAATTTCTCGAATAGGGTATTGACATTATAGTATATAAAAGATATCCGTAGTTTTTGCGCGTACACTAAATCTGAAGTATGTTTTGCTCCACAACCAGCAACATTGTCAAAACATTTAAAATACCACCATTTGCGAATGAACGTTCGTAATCGTTTGCCCCCGCAAACAAATACGTTTTACCCGCGTGATCTTCCGATTAGTAGGGCCATCGGCGATGGATTTTCAAAACGCTAATTAAAGAAATGTACTGTGATTATACAGCTGCGCTCTTAGACTGAAGTCAATGTTGTCAGCAGCCAAACATTATAAATGAACGCAATTTTCTGAAATGCGTAGTGATTGGAAGTTCGACTCTGTCTACTGATATTGTCGAGCCGTTCAGTAAAAAGTTCGAATCTTTAGAGTAATTTCGTTCATTTGAGTCAGTGATGCTAACAACACAACTAACACACTTGTTAGTATAATAAACTTCTGGAAAAGTGGCACAGTTATTTGATCAAAAATCCATTAACTATGGACCTTTATTGACTTGTAGTCTTTTCTAAACTTCTCTTCCTCTCTCCTCATTCAGTCTCTCTTTAATTCTAGATGCAACAACACTTGATCCAGTTAATATAAGCAAAATATGAATAACTGGCATTGTTATTTTAACAGAAGTCCATAAATTATAAATGTTTATGGAGTTGGTGGAATTTTAATGCTTTTTTCCCTCTGACATCATTTCAATGTCCCTGTATTCATTGAAGATTCTACAACACTTAAGCCACAGACACTAGTGACCACAGTTATTAGGAATTGTAATTTACATCTGGATAACTGACACATTTAACATAACAGAAGTCCATATTTATTTGATATTAATGGACATGGTGTCATTTATTTTCCTCCTTTATCATTTCACTGTTATTCTCTTTATTGCAGATGCAACAACATTTGAGACAATAACACAGTTGACCACAGTAACTAGTAAGTATTATCGACATCTGGAAATATCACTAAATTATTTTACCAGAAGTCTATAAACTGTTGATCTTTATGGACTTGTAGTCATTTCTATACCTCTCTTTCTCTCTCATCATTTCACTGTCCCGTTCTTCATTGTAGATGGAACAACACTTGAGCCAACAACCCAATTGACCACAGTATCTAGTAAGTATCATCAACATCTGGAAAGGTGGCACAGTTATTTGAACAGAATTCCATAAATGATTGATGTTTATGGAATTTGTGGAATTTCTTTGCTTTTATTCCTCTCACATAATTTAACTGTCATTTTCTTCATTGTAGATGCAACAACACTTGAGCCAGAAACACAGTTGACCACGGTAACTAGTAAGTATTATCGACATCTGGAAATATCACTAAATTATTTTACCATTTCCAGTGTCCCTGTTTTCATGGAAGATTCTACAACACTTGAGCCACAGACACTAGTTACCACAGTTATTAGGAAGTGTAATTTCCATTTTTACATAACTGACACATAATTTCTTATGTAATTATTGTAGATGCAATAACACTTCAGCCAACAACACAATTGACCACAGTAACTAGTAAGTATAATAAACATCTGGAAAGGTGGCACAGTTTTTTTAACAGAATAACACTAATGATTGATGTTTATGGAGTTTGTGGAATTTCTTTTCATGCTACAATTGTCATTCATAACATTAACAATTTGCACTCCATTTTTGATCACGTTGATGTTATTTTAATTGACAGAAAAGTGCTTTTCATGCAAAAGAAAGGACATTTCTAAGTGATCCCTAACATTTGAACGGCAGTGTATTATTTATTCCTAACCAGCAGGTGTCAACACTGTGCATGGAGTTCCAAAGCCTGGAGAGAATTAATAGTTTTACAGGCCAATTTGATGCAATCCTCATTCACATCAGTAGTCAAGGACCACATCTAACACACTGGTCACACTAAGAACAATAGAGAAAGAATTACAGTAAAAGAATTGTTGCCAACGGCAAACCTGTTGTACAAAATCCGGAATAAAGAGTCTTAATCACACTGTACATGAGATATTTCAGTTTGCTATTTTCTATGTATGTTGTTCTTTGTAGATGAATGGCAAAAAATCTTTCTGAAGTCCCTTTATTGATGTTAATGCACTTGGTGTAACTACTATACCTCTTCCTCTCTCATACTTTCACTGTCCTTCTCTCCACTGCAGATGCCACAACACTTGTTCCAACAACTGTACTGATTGCAGGAACAGGTAAGTGTCATTAGTTACAAAGTTACAAAATATTACAAACTATGATATGCAATGTTTTGGAAAGAAAACAAAATACGTAAACGCATATCCTGCTTCTACCGCTATTTCATACAAATAATAAATAACATATACAGTTATGCACCTAGAGTACCAATAAAAGGTTATACAGTCCTATATGCAATATTGCTACCAGGTAAGCCTACTTTTCATTTTCAGTAGTTTTTTGACAAGGCGTTTCTGTCAAAATTCATAATACACAGTGATAATTTGCTCTGAGTAATGAAATGTGTGCACCACATAAACAGACTGAGACAACATCCTGGGAATGAATTGCCAAGCCAACACAAAAATTTGCTCCTGAAGGAATACCAAGATGGTTTTAACTTAGTTTAGGGAAGAAGCCTCTCTGTCTAAACACCAGGAATGAAATCCCTGTTATTAGTATGTGTACAACGGCCTCCTAGAGGGAGCTTTAGCCAAAGAATAGACTTAATGACATTCAGTGTCAGGCTTTTTTTGGGAAAGATTGACACGTGAGTAAGACCCATACTTTCCAATCATGGGGCTGAGGGGGCAGAATTGGGCACTTGACTTGGGAATCAGGTTTCAGTGAAACGGCAACCACCCAACTTCTCTCCTCCTCTACCCAAATTAGAGCAAGGTTCAATAACTGACCAGCCCATTTCACACAATAGGACAAATCCAACTCTACATTTTACATTCTGAATACATTTTAACAATTTGATTCTGTACATTTTTCATTGTAATATCATTGCCTACATATTAAAGCTTTTTCATTTATTATGTCCTTTCATTGACGTTATGCATTATCACCATCTTTATTGATGTTTCTACCTTAGCACAAACTATAACTACAACAACTACTCAACCACCCCCCACACAACAAACAACAACAACCACTACAGCAATACCACCTAGTATGTTTACAACTATTTCCCATAAATAATAGCATATAATGTATAGATTGCAACATATCCATTCAATTAAAACATGTTTTTCATTCTTTTTTCTATTACAGAAATTACGTTGTTAACCATATCCTTCAAACTGAATGATAATTTTACAGCTGACTTAATGAATCAAAGTACTCCCAAATATATAAAGTACAAAGGCGATATTCAACCAGTTGTAAGTACATGAATCCGTCTACTGATGTTAAAATGCATTAAATAACAAAATATATTTTAGATGTATCAGTATTAGACTATAACATTGTCAATATCATTCTCTCACTCAGATCCAGGCACATTATCAGAATAACCTGCGAGGGTTTATTTCAGCAACCCTTACAGGTTTTAGGTAGGTTTTCTGATCCACTGTTGTTATTTGAGTAATGCCCATTCAAAATGCGTATATATTTATTCTCTCTGTCTCTTGTTAACAGACCCGGAAGTGTTATAGTCGACTTCTCGGTTTTGACCACAGCTGTAAACCAAACTGAAATTAATAACTCCAATAACGGACTTGCAACATCACTTCCAGCTGCTTATCAAGTTATTCCCAACTCTTTTCTTGTTGTTTCTAATTGTAAGTCTGTGAATACAAATAATATATACAATTTTTGCCGTCTCTAATAACCAAGATAAATATATTTTAAGCATAATTGCTAACTGTTGAACCAATGCCAACAACCACCCCACCAACAACAACAACCCCAGCAACAACAACAACCCCAGCAACACCACCGACAACAACAACCCCAGCAACACCACCGACAACAACAACCCCAGCAACAACAACAACAACAACCCCGGCTCCTGTAAAACCACCAGTTGGTATGTGTTTAAAATATAAAAATTGCATATACAATCAATAAATGACTACTTAAAATCTGACAAAGTGTTAACAAAAAATAAGAATTGCCCAATGAAAAGTGTGGAGACAGGTTATAAAATGCTAAAACATCTGGAATGAAAAAGGGACAATTTTAACGCATGAATCTGAAAGGTGTATGTATGGGTGTATGTATGGAACATAAAAAATAAATGGTTGTTGTTTCACACATCTTCCTCAGAATCCTGTTCATGAAATATGTGAGAGGCGCCTATATGTCCTTGTACAGTGCAGCTCATCATGTCAGTCAAATGTAAAAAATGAATGGTGTTGTCTAATAGAAACAATGCTGTCAATAAATATTAGGACAGTGACTCGGGTTTAATTGTTTTAAGTAAGTCGTCCAGCACAATGAATGTAAAACCTTGAACATAAAAGTCAAAAGTACAAGTGTTTGTCTATATATATCCAATAAATTAAAACGTGTTTTTCATTCTTCTGTTTTGTTACAGAAATTACATTGTTAACCATATCCTTCAAACTGAATGATAGTTTCACAGCTGACTTAATGAATCAAAGTACTCCCAAATATATAAAGTACAAAGGCGATATTCAACCAGTTGTAAGTACATGACTCCGTCTACTGATGTTAAAATGCATTAAATAATGAAATATCTTTTAGATGTATCAGTATTAGATAATAACATTGTCAATATCATTCTCTCACACAGATCCAGGCACATTATCAGAGTAACCTGCGAGGGTTTATTTCAGCAACCCTTACAGGTTTTAGGTAGGTTTTCTGATCCACTGTTGTTATTTGAGTAATGCCCATTCAAAATGCGTATATATTTATTCTCTCTGTCTCTTGTTAACAGACCCGGAAGTGTTATAGTCGACTTCTCGGTTTTAACCACAGCTGTAAACCAAACTGAAATTAATAACTCCAATAACGGACTTGCAACATCACTTCCAGCTGCTTATCAAGTTATTCCCAACTCTTTTCTTGTTGTTTCTAATTGTAAGTCTGTGAATACAAATAATATATACAATTATTGCCGTCTCTAATAACCAAGTTAAATATATTTTAAGCATAATTGCTAACTGTTGAACCAATGCCAACAACCCCAGCAACAACAACAACCCCAGCAACACCACCGACAACAACAACCCCAGCAACACCACCGACAACAAGAACCCCAGCAACACCACCGACAACAACAACCCCAGCAACAACAACAACAACAACCCCGGCTCCTGTAAAACCACCAGTTGGTATGTGTTTAAAATATAAAAATTGCATATATAATCAATAAATGACTACTTAAAATCTGACGAAGTGTTAACAAAAAATAAGAATTGCCCAATGAAAAGTGTGGGGACAGGTTATAAAATGCTAAAACATCTGGAATGAAAAAGGGACAATTTTAACGCATGAATCTGAAAGGTGTATGTATGGGTGTATGTATGGAACATAAAAAATAAATGGTTGTTGTTTCACACATCTTCATCAGTATCCTGTTCATGAAATATGTGAGAGGCGCCTATATGCCATTGTACAGTGCAGCTCATCATGTCAGTCAAATGTAAAAAATCAATGGTACTGTCTAATAGAAACAATGCTGTCCATAAATATCAGGACAGTGACTCAGGTTTAATTGTTTTAAATAAGTTGTCCAGCACAATGAATGTAAAACCTTGAACATAATAGTCAAAAGTATAAGTGTTTGTCCAACATGATGTCCCATGACTTCTGGCAAACACCAATCACTGCATTTTATATTAAGAACACTATAAAAATGTTGAGCATAGTGGATGGTACAGAGTGCCCTGATTGCTAAAATAACGAATAATATTTCAAATCCTTTTGGATTTCACTTTGAAAAACTGTGGATCATGAATGTTTTCTTCTCTTCCAAAGGTGTCTTGCCTCAAATCAATAACCTACTGACAAATTCTGAGGTAATACTTTTTGTTATTGAATAATTAGTAGACCCTAGCATGTTTTGAACTATCTAAAGTGGGTATAAAAGTCTACACAACCCTGTTAAAATGTCAGGTGTTTGTGATGTAAAAAGTTCAACTTGGTTTCATCAGACCATAACACATTTTACCACAGGCTTTAGAGAATCTTGATGTTTGTTTTTGCAAACTTCAGCCGGATTGGATGTTTTTCTTTCTAAGAAAAGGCTTCTGTCTTGCCACCCTACCCCTTAGCCCATTAATATGGAGAATATGGGAGATTGTTGTCACATGTAGCACACAGCCAGTACTTGCCCTTCTTTAAGGGGGAAAAATGAAAAATAACAATGGTTGCAAGGTTATTGTAAGGATTTTGGTTTTAATTTTCCCCCTTGAAGATTTCAGTTTGTTTTTCAGTTAATTTGCTCACGTTATAGGTCACATTACAAGTCCGACATGATTTATCTTATGTCTCATTCTTTTACGTCACATAAACCTGGCATTTTAACAGGGGTGTGTAGGCTTCTTATATTCACTGTATATGTACAATTTGTAAAGAAATCATAAGTGAGCAGGCAAAACATGTCTGTTATTTCTTGTGGTATTCACATTCAACTGTTGGTCATAACAGAATGGCACTATCATAAAACATAGCATGACATCAACAAAAAAATGGACCGACCCCTGATCAAAAGTCTGCATACCCTTAGTTCTAAGTACTGTGTACTCCCCCCTTTAGCATTAATGACAGCGTGCAGTCATTTGTAATAGTTGTCTATGAGGCCCCAAATTCTTACAGCTGGTGTAGCTGCCCATTCGTCTTGGCAAAATGCCTCCAGGTCATACCAGGGCTTGGGTCCTCTTGCATGAACCACATGTTTGAAATCTCCCCAGAGTGGCTCCATGATATTTAGGTCAGGAGTCCTTAATATCATGGAGCCATCACCTTTTTCTGTTGTAACCACTGGAGGGTCAACTTGGCCTTGTGGTCATCGTCCTAGAAAGTCCAAGGGCGTCCCATGCGCTGCTTTCATGCAGAAGAATGCATAGTGTACGCCAATATTTTCTCATAACATGCTGCATTCACCTTCCCATCAATTTTCACAAGATTCCCCATGCTTTTGGAGCTCACACACCACCAAAACTTTAGTGAGACACCACCATGCTTCACAGTGGGGATGGTTTTCTGTTCCCTATAGGCTTTGCTGACCCCTCTCCAAACATATCTAAATTTTGGTCACTCCAAATTACATTGTGCCAGAAGCTGTGAGCCGTGACAAGTGTTGTCTAGCATATTGTAACCCGGCTTTTTGTGGCATTGACGCAGTACAGGCTTCTTTCTAGCAACTCTTTCATGCAGCAAATGTATGTATAAAGTATTGTTGTTAAAGTATTGTTGTATTGTGCTCCTTAAAACAAACACACTGTTTTTTCCAGAGCAGCCTGTATTTCTCCTGAGGTTACCTCTGGGTTTTTTTTGTATCTCGAAACATTTATCTTGGAGTTTTGGCTGAAATCTTTCTTGGTCTACCTGACCTTTCTTGTTATCAAGAGATCCTCTGAATATTCCACTTCTTATTATATGATTGTACAGTACTGACTGGCATTTGCAAGTCTTTGGATCTCTACATACATCCTCTTCCATCTTTATTAAGTTCCATTACCTTATTATGTGGGTCTTTTGACAGGTCTTTTCTGCTTCACATTGCTCCGTATTTAGTCTGCTCAGTGCATTCACGTGAGAGCGAACAAACTAATTGACTCTTTATGCACAGATACTAATGACAATTTAAAAAGCCACAGATGTGGGAAATTCAGATCTAATTGCCATTTTTACCTGTGTGTGTCACCTTGTGTGTCTGCAAGGTCTAACATTCAAGGGTAAACTTTGATCAGGGCAATTTGGCTGATTTCTGTTATCATTATGATTTGAAGAGGATCTTAGCTACTATGTGATAATAAATAGCGTCGTATGATCACTTGCCTTAAATTAAATACATTTTTCAAAATCACTGCCAAAATTTCGCAATTTCTGCCAGAGTATGCAAACTCATGAGCACAACTGTACTTACCAACATACAGTGGGGCAAAAGAGTATTTAGTCAGCCACCAATTGTGCAAGTTCTCCCACTTAGAAAGATGATTTTCATCATAGGCACACTTCAAATAAGAGAGACAAAATGAAAAAAAATAATAATAATTAAAAAGCACATTGTAGGATTTTACCAGCCACTGTAGGTGCTTGGGAAAAGCATTCTATCGAAGCAAGACAATTTGAGCCTTGAGGGGCTCAAGGTTCTATAGACTGCCTTCTGGCTAATCCTTTCTCGGACCAAAATCAGTGTCAACAGCACCCATCTTCTATTGGGCTGGTGCAAATAGTTTCTGCTGCATGAGAACGGACGGCAAAAAACAAATGCACCTAGAATAGACGTTGGGGATGAGGTGCCTGGTAAAGACATGCCACAAACAACTCGGGAGGAGGGGCTCAGTCCCTTAATTCTGTGTGGCTGACTGTCCGTTGTAAACAATAGCTCATGTGCAATGTCACCCTGCATGCTGAGAGTAGTGAGTAGTAGTGAAAAATTAGAGGGAACTTATTTTCTGTAGACTATTATTTGAATTTTAAAGGGACTATTACTCAAGTTTACTGGTTTGTTGAATTCCAAGCACCAACAACTCTTGACACAGAAAATGCCTAATAGGCAGTAGAGTCTTTCCAAAAAGACATTCTTAGTCTTTGGTGAGCCAGCTCTTCTGTGCGGCGTATTTGGCTTCTGAAAGCTCTTCATATAAAATGGTTGAAATAACCCCAAGCTAATGAAACATGCATGGGCCTGGCAATATGTTTTGATCAGGGGGTGATCGTTGATTGTGGGATGTACAAAACGTGCCCATCAGAGGTAGTGAGTTACTTCATAGTGAACGGACAAGGCTTGCCCGCCAGCAGAACTGACTTGCATTGCTTTGACATTACCCTACTGGGAAAACAACACCTTTTATTGATTCTGCAGTACGCATTTACAATATAGTGTGAATATGTTTTGACCATATCTGCAAGAAATTGTTATTTGAGCTTGACATTTTTGGAAATTAAGGAGACAAATTAAATTAAGGAGTCTCCTTTCACCAGTGCTTTTCGTTCTCCAAAAAAATAGTCATTCAGTAAGAGTTTGTTAACAAACAACCCATCTCTAACATGGAGCCACAAACACACCAACAGATGTTGTATGCAACAATATAGGAAGCTACAATTTTGCTGGGTCTCCTTGGCAAATGACGGTAAAAGCAAGGACTGCTGAACAGGGTGCCTGACAAACTCCACTAAGGTTGTGATGATGTACTGGGACCTGTTCATAGGATTGAGTGTTTTATTACCTTCATATCACATCTCCCAGTCTGGCACACATCGTGAATTTGGCTGGAGCAGGGGTAGTTAGGTAGTCTGCATATTTCGCATTGTCCTATAAGGAGCACTTGTCAGTGCAAGTCAGTCCCCCTTGGATAGTCGGCCATGTGCCTCTTCATTCAATGTTCTGCCTAGCCGGTTTATTTAACCTATGTGTAATGTCGAAGTCATCGGCTGAAAAGGAAAATTAAGCTTTAAGTCTCTAACAAGGTATGAGAAGGGCCCATGCCATCAAATCACAATGACAAATGTACCGTCATCAATGTGGGGAGGGCAAAGACATGAATATATACAGCAGCAAAAGAAAGTTTGTGTACCCTTTTGAAATACCTACTTACATGGCACCAAATTAAAGTGATCGTCATCTGAGATATGGATATAGACGCCTGCGGGGGGATTTAACCAAGACCAATTTCCTAACATTATTCAAATATACTGTAAGTTATTGGCCCCTTAATCACTTTTAAATCAATACATTGATTTGATTGTACAAACGTATTCTACAGTGTCACTCTGATGTGTCTTGTTTATGTCTAATCATATTCTTTCTCTGCAGAAATTGCAACCATCTGAAATTGCAGGATTTGTTTCTGAACTAAGTGCTATCTCAAGCAATCTACAAAGTAATATCACTTCATCAACTGGAAATATTGCAAGCATTGTAAACATTCTAAGCAACATTGCAGCGATTTCAAAGAATATCAGCAAGACTACAATAAAGGTATGTCAAAAACCAACCAGCACCGATAAACCATAGAGATCAATAAAATAGATAAATGGAAAACATGCACAAAAATATATTTAAAGGTATATTAGTATTTTAAATGGAACATTATATACACTTAGGTTAAGTTTTCTTTAAACTTCAAATCTGTCTATACTCCATTTAAAGTTCCAGTCATCTCGAAGTATCACCAATTATGGAGTTGATTACAGGTTATGTGCTCACACTTTTATTATTTAGCTGCTGGCAGTGGCTAATGTTATACCTGAAGTTTGTAATGGCTGTGTAAAGAAATCTGTCTCATATACACATTCTTTGTCACGGGCACAGGTAGGGATCCAAACGCGGATTGGGAAGGGAAGGGGAAGTGGCAGGTGGTGTTGCCGGGGACCGGTTGTGAGGTATCTCACGAACCGAGGGCAGAAGTACAGGCAGGCGGCAGGCAGAGTAGTCAGGGACGGGCGGATGGTCGGTAATCGAGCTGGCGGCAGAAGTACAGACAGGGAGCAGGCAGAGTTGTCGGGGACAGGCAGTTGGTCGGAGATCGAACGGCAAACAAAGGCACAGGCAGGGATCAGGCAGAGTTGTCGGGAACAGGCGAGGGGTCGATACACAGACCGGCGATACGAGAGTAGGAGAATTGCAAGATATGGCATGCGTACATAGACCAATAATCCGGCAGGGCAGAACTGTCAAGGAGGCGTATTTGTATGTGAGTGATGAGGTGAATGAGAACAGGTGTGTGAGTGGGGATTGGTGACAGGTGTGTGAGTTGGCGCACTGAAGCTCAGGAGCGCGGGCGCCCTCTGCTGTGCAC
>JACXGJ010011606.1:0-19489 GCA_016801105.1 Esox niger | reverse complement strand
CACACAAAGACAATGGGAGCAGAGGGAACATATATACTGAGGGGAATGACTAAATGATGATCAGGTGCGCTAAACGGGACAACAGGTGCAATGAGTTGATGAGATGGGGCGATGGTGTCAGAAGGTCGGTGACGTCGAACGCCGAAGCCCGCCTCCGGCAGGGGGAGGATGGGCAGTAGATGGCGTGGTCGTCACACTGCCGTCCATTGGTCCCTATAGGGTTCTTCATAATACAGACGGAAAGTTCTGTGAGCATACAATCTCTGAAACAAAGATGTAAAAAACAATATTGGGTATTGGTGGAGACATCCAGTAGGTTTGGCCTGTGAGGTTGGCTCCTGAGGGCACCAGTGAGCTGGGTAAGAGTTTGACTGTTATGGTTACTAGTCAGTTAGGTAGGGTGTCTTATATGACAAGGCACTAGGTTTATTACCGGCAGGCATTTTAATATGGATACTTCTTCAAGTGCTGTTCCTTCTCCACTTTGAAAATACACTTAGACACAATGTATACTTGTCATGTGGGAAGTGATGGCACTACCTTAGGGACACATGGGTATCTTTTTAAAAATCCACACCATTTTTCTATGATAACTGATATGGGTCCGGTTCTGGATGTACTGTGTGCTTTTACCTTTGAACCAAGGAATTCTTTGGATCTCCCTGCTCCTGTCTCTGGCGTTGCCAAGGCAAGGATATCCACTGAATTGGTGCACCTCTCCTTTAGTGAATATGGGAATTTGCCTTAGCGAGTCCAGTGACAATGCACTTGAATGTAGCCTTTATATTTTAAGACATGACTACATGCTATAGGACCTTAGACCTTAACCACAGGACCTTAGCAACTACATCCTATAGGACCTTAGACCTTAACCACAGGACCTTAGCAACTACATCCTATAGGACCTTAGACCTTAACCACAGGACCTTAGCAACTACATCCTTTAGGACCTTAGACCTTAACCATAGGACCTTAGCGACTTCATCCTTTAGGACCTTAGACCTTAACCACAGGACCTTAGCGACTACATCCTATAGGACCTTAGACCTTAACCACAGGACCTTAGCGACTAGATCCTATAGGACCTTAGACCTTAACCACAGGACCTTAGCAACTTCATCCCATACGACCTTAGACCTTAAACACAGGACCTAAAGCTATTTTCATTTTTGATCTTTCAGAGGAACGGTGTTTTCATGCCCTTTGCTTTTTGCATGCAATACAGAAACATACAGATCTAATGATGGTTATGTGACCAACTTGTACTCTGCTTTGCCAAATAAACTTTGGGTAGAGTGCAGTCTGAATTAAAATGGCCGACAGTGGCCTTGAAAAAGGAGATCGTACTGGTTTGACATGAGTTCAGGTATTGAAACGGATAGGACACGGTGCTCATAGTGTGTCATTCCTCATGCCCTCCCTCAGGAAAAAGTTATTACAGTAATAACTGTGCATTTAGAAATGTAACACAAAAACCTCAGTTCACATAGCAGAGTAGTATCATTGTTACTATCACTGATGCATTAACAAGAAGATAGACAATGAACCTATTGGGATGTGGAGACTTTCTTTTGTCACCAACCTTCTTCAAGAAAAGAGGAAGAGAGTGCCAGAAATAAAAGAATAGCCTCTTGTGGCATATGCAAAAATGGAAATTCTTGCTTTGTCAATCTGTGAATTATAATTTTGTAAAACCTCCATCCATATAATAGAAGATGCCTGCGCCCTAAGCAAAAACATGAACTAAAATCCAAATTACACAAAAATACAAATACATTTACATGCGCAAGCACTTTCTAAAGCCACAATGCTACTATTTAAAAGCAATGAGTGCAGTGTACCAATTTGATCTTGGTTTTCCCATTGATTCCACTGACAAAGAATGACTTTGATTAGTGTAGGAGGTTTTGAAAGAGAGCACGCCCAGCTTCACGTCGTCCATTAAACTTCTTTAGATGATGTATGGAGAACAGTAACGATTCCACAGCCATTTGAAATCTAGCAAAAGAGCCTCTAAGGACTGCGGGATGTGTTCATGTCTATGTGTTCCCCCTCTGCACTCCTCCCCTCTCGTCACTATTGATGCTTCTTCTTCCCCTCTTCAGCTGGAGTGGGGAAGAGCTGTCTACAGCCTCAGCTCTGTTTGATGATTCCATTTTAAATGACACTTTGATCCATACTCTCTTTGCTCGCCAGTGTTTGTTTACCCTCTATGATGAAACCCAGGCAAGGACATTTGTAAGAGTGCAGTGTTTTACATCAATAGACAAGACTCAAACCAATAATGACAATTTGGTGTCGTCACACAGTCACAGGGGTCAAAAGAACTGTTTCATGACAGGTGATACAGGAAGAATCTGAAGTCATGGGGAACGTCCCAAATGGCAACCTATTCTACATACAGTGCAATATTATATTTTTGCAATATTATACTTAATATAATATTTTGACCAGAACCATAGGGATTCAGATGAAAAGGTATTACATTTTATTTAGTAGTATTTAATTTATAGAGTTTTCACATTACGCATTTACATAGTATAGTTCATATTCATCTCCATGGTCTCTGTCTGTGTACCCTTCAATGCACAACAACCCACAGTAATACATGCATCCATTCCACAAGATTATCAATTCCAGCTCTACTAAGTGAGCTATAAAGGAATAAACCATGCAACATCATTAATGAAAAGAAAACATTTTATCCTCATCTTAATGTTATATGAGCAAAAGAATACATTTCAATTAGCAAAAAAGAAACACAACTTAATAAATAGACATAAAAGGAAATAGGAAAAGTTTGAGTAAAAGGTTCCTTTTCCAAGCATGCATTCATCACAAGGGATCATCGAGAGAGACAGTACTCAACAGAGACTGGGTTGAGGGAGAGAGAGAGATGACTCCGACACTCCAGAACTCCTGTCAAAACTTCAAACACCAAACTCAGCCATAAGTAGATGAGAAGAAGTCAGCCAGAACAGAAGTTACAAAATGGATTCCTATACGCTGCCCGGAGCAGCCCTCATAGGAGACTGGCACTGCTTTCCAAATGGTATTCTATTCTGCTTAGAGAGTACTACTCTTAACCAAGCCCCATTCCAATCCACTTGTAGCTGAGTTGAGTGTAATTTACTAATACAGAATAGGGAGATATTTGGGATGCAGACTGAGGACAGCGAAATAGAGTGTCTGAGATGGAACCTGTATTGGTGATGGCACTGCTGTTTTACTGAATTATCAGGCTGCCTGACAGGGAAAGACCAAAGAAAACTAGTTCCCACCTTTCCAACCATCCACTACCTGGTCTGACAGCACTTCCACAACAAGTATCCATACATCAGCATCAAGTATTTATCTGTGTGTTTGCGTGTCTGTGTGTGTTTGTGCACGACAGAGAGGGAAAGAGAGAAAAAGAAATTCAGCTTGAGAAATTGAGAAATCGAATTGAAAAGAAAGAGGACAAATAAATGGCCAATCTCTGCAATCACTGCTTAAGGAAGGACATTGCTAACTCCCTTGGTCTGTCCATACTGAATGTCACAGGGAGAAACCAACACTTTATCCTAATCGACAAATCTGCCTTTGTCTGAAATAACACCAACGATGTAGAAGAACTGCACTGCTCTGCACTCCTGCAAATGAAAGTGCCTGAGAACTGGGCTCTTTTTCTTTCTGGGGTGATAATTCTGCTATTGAAGATTTTCAGAGCCACAGTTGAAATACTATGCTAATATCTGTGCCCCATGTGGTGTCGACTGGCTATCAGCAGAGAGGCAGCCTCTGCAATCGGGTGCCAGTATGGTCAAATCAAACGAGGGAAGGAATGATTAAAAACATGTACTAAGAAACATACAAGACAAGAGCAATTTAAAAGGACTCTCAACTCTATTGGGAACTAGATGCTGTTGCCTCCCATGGAGTACACACATAGTAACCTAAATAAAGCTGAGATTTATTCAGATAATATCCTGAAGTATGATGGCTTTGTTGAACTGAAAAATGAACAGGTTTACTACCGCGATCTATAAACTGGAACATTGAGCTATTCATCGTGTTGGGTGGAGCTAAAAACTAGACTTGGAGAGTATAAAGACGATGCCAACTTATGGTTAAAAACAAGAAGTCACCCCTAATTTGGGATGGTGATCACTGCCTAACAGTACAACAGCATCATTGCAGCCTGGAGTTCAAATCCCGGGTCGCGGCGCACGAATGTCCGGGAAACAAGCACTGCCCAGAGTAGATAGGTGGTTGTCGGACAGGTCGCACCTCCTTGTGGAAGGTGGGGCATCTGTGGGCTCAATTGTGGCTAGCAAAAAACAAGCAAAGCTGCTCAGAGAGGTGCTTTCGAGAGACAACATTTTGATCTTCAGCTCTTCCTACACCTCCTGTGGAGCAGAACCATTATCACAAACATGAGAGGAAAGAAATATTTAGCAAAAAAAATATGTCAAAGCTTGCTAATATATTGCACTATATTCTTGTTTACCCAGTAGTATGACATCTGTGCCCTGTAGTTCTTGTCTGTGACTTATAAGTATGATCAATTCTTACACTTTTTTTTATTTATTGTGACATTATGGATATCAAGAATATTAGTAAATCTACTAAGAAATCTACTAAGAAAATAAAAACTTTAGAATTCTAAACTATTCTCAATAGTTTAGAATTCTAAATGCCATCTCAATTCTATTAAGGTGATAAGACTGTTAGCTTAATGCACACCATTTTTTTACCAGATTTGTGTTATGTAAATCATAGCACCCAGCCCCTCTTATAGAACTGGCTCAAGACAAGCCACAAGGCCATGTCCCTAACAACCCTACCAAGATAAGAACTGCTTTTCTTGAGTTCGGTATGAAGCAGAACACAGAAAGATCTTAGAGGTCCACATGTTTTTCCACTCATACGGTTGCAGTGGTTTAGGCGAGAGAATCTGGCAAGAGACATTAGACTACGCCATGGACATTAACATCAGGACATTAACGAGGGCCCCAAGCAAGGGAACATTTGGTTAATTATGCCATTGCAAATTTCAACTAAAAGCCATCTGAAAAACAAATTATAAATATGCCAGAAGACTGAGTGTTAGAGGAAGGGGGGGGTCCTTAACATGCCACCTGTGAGAGGATAACAGAGAAATGAAAGTTTATACGGAATGCAGTCCGCTTTCATTTCCAATTTACTAACGCCAACAGTGATTAACAGGGATACATACACGTTCACGCTACAATACTTAAAATACTATTACTAAACATTAGTTGTCTTGTGACCTCATCAAAATTCTTAGGGGTGAGGCAGTCCCACATATTTTTGATCTTGAAAGGGGCGAGGATGTGCTACACTAGCAGGGGTCCAGGTTTAAATCCATGCTTGCATCATGATTTGAACCCATGCTCAAATTCATGTCCATTATTAAAGTCATTGCCTTCCAGCTGGTTGCTCTTTTCCAAGACCAATGTTTAAATCCTGCTCACGGATTAGCCAAGGGGTCAGACAGAGGCTACTACAATTGGCCAGCAGCATCTGGGTAAGTGGGTAGTAATAGAATATGATTTCCTTGCCTTGTCACACTCTAGCAATGCTTTGTGGTGAATTGGGCACCAGTTAGCTCAATCGCGGTAGAAAAATAGAAAGTGTGTTGACAATTCCTGTTTTGCAATTTGGTTGAATGGGCAGTGTGATGACAACCAGAACCGTATGTCTTCATAAGACAGACCTCATCATCGACAGCCCCGATTCTGCTGGGAGTTGCTGCAATAAAGCAGGGCCTTAAACTCTTACTAAATATCATTTTAGTAAATAATTGGGGGGAAAATGAGGTGAATGTCAAAAAAAGCTTTCCATCAAAGCATGAACTTGACAGAGCTTGAACAGTGTTCCTCAGAAGAATGGTCAAATAATGCCAAATCTAGGTGTGGTGTTACAGACTCTGGTGATTAATGCCGGAGTATTATCTCAGGGAGGGTGGACACTTCTCAAATTATGATTTTTCAGTTTTTTAAAATAATTTTCCCAATTAAGAAAAAAGAAAATGTGGAAAACAGCATTTAGGTATATTTAGTCTAATTAAAATGACTTAAACTACAAGTGTTAAACTCTAAGTTACTGATAAGACAAAAGATGGAAAGATTATATACTGTCCAGACTTCCTATAGCCACTCTACATGCTCAGTCTCATCCAACTTATGATCTAATATAAACTACACTCCAAGACTTAACTCCATAGCATATTCCCTGACACCTCTCCCTCGTGTAACAGATTTCAAGCTTCTGAGGGAACACTCTTCCACCGTTTTGTATTATGTCCTAAACTGGGCAGCTTCTGATCTGCAATATTATAAATGTTAGCTGAAGTCCTAAGATTTCTTTCGATCATATCAGTGTTAATAGGTGGTGTGGTATGCATAAATAGGATTGGCTAGTCTTTTGTGGAATATAATCGGTGCCTGTCCTTCTGCGTGAGTAATGCTTATAGTGACGTCAGCGCTGTAGGAAAGACAAACCGCAAAGGTACTATTGGTAGACACCTGTGAGAAGATGGATGGGGTTGAGCGTTGGACGTAAATGCCAAGTAAAAAATTTAGTGAACGTTTTCAAATAGGAAAATAGTCGTTATTGTATGTAGGTGGGAATCTGTAGCAGTAAGTTAGATATAGATACTCTAGTATTTCCAAGTCAAAGCAACCGATGCATATCGGTAGAAACAACACACTATCGTTGCACTTGAGTGGCATTTCTGCTAGATAAGGTGTGCTAATGTATTATAATGAAAAACGGTAGAATCTACTATTGAATGTAGCTATATATTGTAAATCGTTTATATCTCAGTGTACACAGGTTTTATTTTAGAACAGTAAGTTGGACATTTTTCTACCCAGGAATCAGAAGGCATTTTCAGGAAAGTAGTTCAGCATGTGCCGTTAATGTGGGTAAGATAGTTGTATGGATTTCAGTGGATTATTAATTGTGGTAATTGTGCCACTACCGTTTTGGTTTGTACAAGTATATATATTTTTTTATTTCTACCCATGTTTGTAATTTTGTATTTTATTTTCTATTACCCTGTGATTGACGGGTTTTAAGTAGCCAATTAGAAAACAGGGAACAACATGGTTTTAGGTTAGGGCCTGATGTCAGAATACCCTGCAAGATTTTATTTGTACATTTATTTAACCAAGATTATTCAGTGAAAATAAAACAAAGATCTGTAATTTGTTGCACTGTGTGTATTTTCTTGTGACATTAGTTTTGAGACTGGTCTGATAAAATGTTTAGACACACACGTTCTCATTGCATGGGTTTGGGTATGCTACATATTGTCTGTTAGACGCATGGTTAAAACATTCTTAAGTTCTATTGGTGCAGGGAAACTAGGCACTCTATATTTGATGTTTGTGAAAATTAGCATAGCATTTATTTATAACAGGCATACATCTATTCACAACATATTTGTATGGCTTGATCATGGTAACTGACAATAACTGACCACTATTGAAGGTTAAAAACCGGCCATTTCCAATCAACACCAACAGAAAAAGGAAGTAAGATCTCTTTAGGTTTCTAAAGAAAGAAAGAAGATAGTTTTTCCCAAAAGTGTCAATTTATAATACAAAAAGGAGTCAGGTGTTCGCAAGGGTTTTGCATCTGGAAATGTTCAAAAATATTTTTATATTTCTATTAATATTCTCTGCTTCAAAGTTGTTGTTTTTTGTTTTTTATTGAAGATAAAAATAGAGGAGGATGATACAGAAGTCAGGTGCCTGTTTATTCATTTTTTCACATGGAAACAAACAAGAATATGAGGCATCAAAAGAAAGTACAGACACCACAAAAACATTTTGAAAAAAAAGATGTGGCATATTGCGCACTTACACACATCCTTAGAAACAAGGTATTGTGGAATTAAAGATGGCTTATAATTAGCGATATGGAGCTTAATTAAATAATTATTATTTAATAAACATGAAATATATTAAGACATTCTAGAAGTATATAGGCCTATAGGCTATGTAGTCTGTAGAATACTGCAATCTGTATTCAATTTTAATTCACTTATATTTTAACCATTATTTGTCCTTGTTTGTAACAATCACAAAAAACTGTGGACTATGCGATAGTAGTCAACTTCGCTTGAAGTCTATGACACTTATTGATAAAATGTTTAGCTAAGATCATCTGTGCATAAAAGGAATTGGAAAGCCTAGAAACTTCCTAACAATTGTCTTAGCTATTCTATTGACAAGCATTTTCAAGCTCACGTACAATGGCTTTGGGAAGTAGTGCACAGATTTAACTACGGTCCTAAGAAGATTCTAGAAATTAACTGACGCTTAATATGCTTTTGGGAAACGAGTCCCTAGTTATTCAGGCTCTGGTCTTGTTTTATTTTTAATACTGTCAGGAACAGTAAAGAAAGACCCAGCGAAGCTATAGCTGTCTCAAAACAGATCAGCAAGCCTTACCCTTAATGTAGAAACCTAGCATAAACAACAACATGCATGCTAGTCTGTCCTGGTTTGATTCTGGACCGATTACTGTAATCACATGATTTCTTGTTTAAATTAAATATTTTTGTTTAAGATTCTAAATTGGTCAACTGACAATAGATATACTTCTCAGACACACAAAATATCCCACGAATGATAAAACCAGAGGTCTCTACACAGTCTCAGGACAGAGACGAGATAAGGAAACAATACCACAGAGCAACGCTCACTGGATGTCTGGAGCAAGGCACCTAAATCAAAGTTGCCAGTAAAAGCAGATTTAAAGAAAAAAACTATAAAACAACAGCACATAAAACAACAGGGACAATTTAGAGACACAGTTAAACCCCCCCCCCCCACCACATCTAACAAACTCTAACAACCACACGCTCTAACACACACAACAAATCACTTACACTCAATCACACACAATCACTGCAGCGTAATTTATTATGTTTTGCATTATGGAACTGTTTGTTGTTAATGTTCTGTTAGGGTTTCGTGTGATGCATTGTTATGTCTGGTCCCTGAGAAGACTAGCTGTGTCCGTATATTAAAGAACATAGCTTGTGTAATCTTGACTCTGGCAGACTCTCTAAATCAGCAGTGGGATCCACGTCCTCTCAGGTCTGACCTACGTTTCCCTGCTCTCATCGCCACGGATCTGCAGATTGAGCTGATCCACCCAACGGCACACACGCACACACAAACACACCAATGATCCACACGGAGGCTTACAAACACATACCCCCTCCATTGCTATGCTGAGCCCATTTCTAAAGCACTGGGCCATTGACGCTCTCCTCCCAGAGTCCCAGACACTACAGAACATACCAGACAAAGACAGTGCTGCTCCCAGAATTAAACCACATCTAATAAGTATCTATCTGCCCCCACAGTTTCCATGGACCCAAGGGAGCTCTGCCTGTGTAGAGACGTGGAGAAGACCCGACAACCTCATTACAACTGAGCAAATTAGTGTGGCATAATAATAAAACCCAGACTATTGGGTTAGAAAAGAATTCTAAGTTGATAGAGAAGGAAGTGGTAATGGGCAGTAGATTGCGACTTGTCAAGTAAACGACAGAGCCCGTGGCCCCGCCTCTCCCGTCTCTACCCGTTACTGTGTCAGATCGGCACTGCGAGTAAACAACTGGAGACAGCTCTGGCAGGAGCAGGCAGTCAGTTCCCCAGTCCTCAACGTTATTGGGCTGCAGAAGGGAGAACTTTGACATGAAACAAAAGAACTCTGCCGAGAAAACCTGGCAGGGGATTCTTAAAGGAGAGTGGATGGCTGGTGAGAGTGACGGAGCGGGGGAAGAAAGAGAGGCCAGTCGCCCGGAGAATAAGATTAAGCGAATCACTAACGAGCCAGAGATGAGGATTGGACATGGAGGGAAAGGCGAATCTTTGACTTTGATTACTGACTGTGGAGGGAGGCGGCTTTACCCTGAGACCCAGGATCCTCCGGCCTTCTCCAACTCTTCTCATTTGGGCTCCTGCCACAATAGCAGCTGCCCATTCAGCACTATCGGAGCCAAATGAGGGCAACGTTCATTCCCAAGGTCAATTCCACCTCTGCCAGGGGCCACAGGGGTCCGCCATTCTAATTCCTAATACACTTAGAGTAATTAAAACCATCTCCAAGAGAGGGAGTGGGGGGGAAGTCGATAGCTTTTTTCAGTTGCTAATGAGATGCTAATTTGCTGGCTAGAAACGACAATGTACAGGAAAATTCAAGGACAAGAACTAGGCTTATTATTCTGGGGTGGTTGGTTTTGCTAGCTCTCTTCACTGTAATAATACATTTCTCAATAGACAGATTCTGCGAAGTATGCAATGTAGCGGTGAAGTTGAATACATCATGTTGTCCAACATGTCGATGTTTGAGTGTCCTATCAAGCTAGCTCTCAGCTCCCAGTCATTTACAGCGCTCTGCCTCTCCTGTTTTTGGTCTGAGGAGTAGAGTCCTCCCTTGCTACACAGTGCCAGCGACTAAAGCAGGAGTCCCAAACAGATAGCCAAGCTCAGACATTCTCGTGGTTCCTGTGCTTCCCAAATCACACACTATTCCAATCAGGGCAATACTTTTACACTGGGCCCCTAGGGGCTCTCTAAATGCAGCACAATTCATAGGGAATAAAGTGCCATTTGGGATATTTCCTCAGTCCGAGTTGTTTGTGCATCTCCCCATGCAGTGGGAGGGATATTGGACTTGGCGTGATGACCATATTACATTCAAGTGACCGACCACCAAAATGTTTACACACTGCAGGACACAGGAGTAATCTCAAACAACAGGACATTCCCCCAGATCTGGAAAGCCTCACATGGTCTGAGGAGTAGAAATTTGATTCAGCGTGTCCAGCCTAAATGTACTGTATGTATTGGAATCCCCTTTGTGGTTTTATGATTGCTCATAAAGAGCTGTGCAGTTTGACATACGTGATTCCATTATGCATGTTATGGACATTGAGATGTCAGAGCAACGATGGAGCCAGACAGATGTGCTCCTATCAATCAGGCCAATACTGAAAGATGTGTTGATAATACACTGGGAATGTGGATGATGTTTTATGATTACTGTTCACATTGAGGCCGAGACTTTGTAGAAAGAAAAAGCAGAGAAATATTTGATACGAGATATTGTACTGCAGAACTCCTTATGTATGGCAATGTATTTCATAGACTAGACTTTGCTTAATTATTGATGTCCTGAATGTACAGATACAGATTGACTTTCAGCGTTAGAGAGGATTTAATTCTGGATTCGTACAACCACGTAAAGATGTTGATTGCCAGTGGACATTATTTATTTTTTCATTCCATGCACTTTTTACACAATAACTTAATCAGTAAATTGTTTGAGTAAATACATTTGTTGATTTTAGAGTAATACTAAAGTTGGTTCATACCTTACTTTTGGTGAAGGAAAATTTGAAATAAAAATGTATCATAAACACATGTTTAAGATAGCCTAGATAAATGAATGTTGGCATAGTTTCAACAAAAGCAGTCTCTTAAGCCTCTTAATAATCAATAAGGTTGTTATATTTCCCTGGGCCTAGCCAATCATTCCAGGGGTTCTGACTGTCCCACTTTCCTTACATACTGCCATCACAGATTTTCTATCACTCCCTGCTTGTACACACACATTTATTCTGCATGTAGCCTGATACCAGTATTGACATATTTTACCAAGTCTCTGGAAGTCTGTACAGGCAAGTCTTCTGATCTCTTGTTAATTACCCTTCAACCTCCAATCCTCTCCTATTTATTAACTGGATTATCTCTTCAGATGTCTGGATGGGTTTTCACGCTACAATAAATATGCCAAAATGTATCGAATACCATCAAGTCGATACTGTATTTTGTAACAAAACTTGCTAAAATATCACTCCCGAACCACTTCCTTTCCAAGCTAGCATATGCTAGAGGACCACCTCCTCTGAGTATTGCAGTGTGAAGAAAAATGTATTTTGTAGTTATTGACAATAAAGAATATGGCTCAAGTCAATTATTTACATATACAAAAGTGATTGAGATGGAGCAAGACAATGTGATGTAAGTCTATTGTTATTATCATTTGCCCGTAATTAATGCAGGGTTCGTACGGTCATAGAAATCCTGGAAAAATCCTGGAATCTTTGTATTGTCCAGGCCTGGATAACATTTGGGGAAAAACTCAATATTAAAGCCATGGAAGTCATGGAAATTGTTGATTTTCATTTAGTTAATTAGTTAAAACATCAATATAATTTGTAGGCCTATATTTTATATGTATATATTTTAATAAAAATGAGCTGCATATCTGCCAGGACCTGAACATGTATCACAGCATGTGGTGGAGTTTGTGTTATGCTGAAGTTGAATCCCTCATGCACCTTGCCTCTGATAAATGCTGGAGTTAATCTCATGGGCTGAGTACCTCACATTTGTGTAAGTGGCTTGCCAACTTGATGAACAACAGTTTGTCTCAGATGATCAACCTTTGTCATATCAACTGCTTGCCACCTTTCACACCTCAAGCTTGTCATACCTCTTACCTCACATTTACTTTATACTGCAGTGCATGCTGATAGTAGCCCGCTAATAGAACGTAGCCAGCATGCTAGCTACAACTCGCTAAGAAGCAAGGCTCTTTCAACAACACCTGGCTAAACATGCCACAATATTTGTTATAGATTTGCAAATGTCCAAACTCAGGGTGTGCAAAATGAGAGATATGTGTTAAAGAGTTAATGTTTCAAATATGGTTGAGGCTGCATTATCAAGCCATATGAGAGGGAAAAACACTTCAGCCGTATGTCAGCAGAAGCGACCATCACCCCCATCACATTCATTATGTGCCAGTTAGGTATATTTTGGAGCGGTTTCACAGACAGGGATAAAGACGTAAATCAGAATCAGAAAGAGTTTTATTTCCAAGAAAGTAGCAACAAACAAGGAATTTGTTATAGCCTGTTAGTGCCATAATTTGTACAAAATAAATTTAAAATAAATAAAAATAAGTACAGTGTACTGAGCAAATAAAAACAGTGGACTGAGCAAAAAAACAGTGAACTGAGCATAAAAACAGTAGACTAAGCATTAATACATTGAAAACTATTTGAAACGGAGATTCAAAATCTATTAATAAATTTGTTTGAATCAACCTATATGTGTAATTCTTCAGTTATTAATTAGTTTTGCAATAGTGGGGGTTTTCTGTACATGTAAATGCTACAAAACAATTTATCGTGGAAATATGGCAAAATGTCAAAGTCATGGAATTCCATTTGGCAAAATGTGTTTGAACCCTGTTAATAGTAGCTAAATATTCTATATACAATTAGGTCCAGAAATTAATGGACAATGACACAAGTTTTGTTATTTAGGCTGTTAACCAAAATATTTTCAAGTTACAGTAAAATAATGAATGTGGGCTTGAAGTGCAGTCTCTCAGCTTAAATTTGAGGGTATTCATAGCCTAACTGGAGCAAGAGTTTTGGAATTACTGCTCTTAAACATCTAGCACACTCTTTTTCCTTTGTTATTTCTTCATCAGTTAAACAGGTAAAGGGTCTTGAGTTGATTCCATGTGTGTCATTATTTGCATTGGAAAGCTGTTCCTGTGAGCCCAAAACACGTGATCAAAGGAGCTCTCGGTGCCTATGAAACAGGCCATCCTTAGGCAGCATTCTTTGGACCAATGGAACTAAGATCATCCTGTACCAGAATGAACCAGGGAAGACCAATGGAACTAAGATCATCCTGTACCAGGGAAGAAAAAAGTATGTAGAAGGCTTGGAAAGGCTCATGATCCAAAGAATACCACACTATCTGTAAAACACAGTGGAGGCTGTGTGATGGCATGGCCATGCTTGGCTTCCAAAGGAACTGGGTCACTAGTCTGTATTGTTGAAATGACAGAAGACAGAAGCAACTGGATGAATTCTGAAGTGTATAGGGATATACGGTCTGCCCAGATTCAGCAAAGTTGACTGGACGGCGCTTTACAGATGGACAATGACCCAAAACATACTTGAAGCAACCCAGTTTTTAAGGCAAAGAAAAGGAATATTCTGCAATGTCCAAGTCATTTACCTGATCTCAACCTTATCATGAATGCATTTCACTTGCTGGAGACAAGACTTCAGACAGAAAGACCCACAAACACACAACACTTGAAGACAGCTGCAGTTAAGGCCTGCAGTAGGCCTGGCAAAGAATCACAAAGGAGGAAATCCAACATTTGGTGATGTTTATGCATTCCAGACTTCAAGCAGTCTTTGCCTGCAAAGGATTCTCGACAAAGTATTAAGTGTTCATGATTGTGTTCATTTGTCCATTTACATTTAAGACCCTGAAATAAGAGGATATGTATAAAAATGGTTGCAATTCGTAAACGATTCCTACAGTATTTTTGTTCAACCTGCACTTCAATTGCATCTCAGTTGTTTCATTTCAAATCCATTGTGGTAGTGTACAGAGCCAAAATTATATTTCCAGACCTTATTATACCAAATGTAGGAAAAAGACATCTGGACTCCCCCCAAACAGTTTCTCGTCTCGGTTCATGTAAATTGAAACTTCATGGATACATTTTCTAAATTGAGGCACACATCTCTCATTTAATCTCTCTCTCGTTGCTTAAAAGGGCTATAAGTGACTCCCCCCTGGTGGACCTTGATGGTTGCTCCTGCTCCCTCTGGCTCCCCCAGGGCGTCAGTTTCTCATTGGGGTGCAGTGGAGCAAAGATGTGCATGGAAACTGTAAGAGAGTAATGTGGTTTGTGGTCTCGAGTCTCCCAGGCTCTGTTGACTGTAGTGAGCTCATTTGTGACTGTTATTTTGCCATTTCCTCATGTAATTGTAATCTGAATGAAGTACCAAATACTCAATACTGGGATAGAAAGAATACTCCAAGGCCTTGATTCAATACGTCCATTAAACCATAGTAATGACAACTGGATGCCAAAGGTTCAACTGTTCGAGCTGTCATATCATTAAGTAGCTATTGTGTTTCCTCCAACGAAAATGCAGCCGGGCTTAAAGCCTCAGCCCCATTAGAAGAATAAAAACAGACCGTTTTTATGTTGTATGGAAATAAAGACACATAAATACAATATTGTTAAATTTCTCTTAAATATGTTGGAGGGATTTCTATCAAATTTCTTACATTAATCAGCGTTAACGCCAATGCAGTTACGCCTCCGACACTACTCAAAACAAAGCGATGACACAGTATACAAGGCATTTACTGCAGGTTAGCATTGAGCTTGGCCTTACGTATCTACCAGATAAGTCAAACTCACTGCATTGCGCCGGAAGTCATTCATTGTCAATGAAGCAATCCGAAACAATGCGTTGGAAATGACGTAGTGGTCTGCGTTGCATTCCGGATGCTGCATGCATTCAATATTTTCAACTCTTGCATAATCTCTGCCATACACAAATGTACTAGATAGAACCGGAAGTCTGAAATATTAAAGGAATTATTTTGTGGTATATTCCGCAATGACTTCTTAATGAGGCTATATATACATATACACAAACACACACACACACACACAGACAGACACACACACACAAGGTATATATACAGTGCCTTGCAAAAGTATTCACCCCCTTGGCTTTATACCATTTTTTTTGCATTACAGCCTTTATTTAATTTTTTTAAATCTGAATTGTATGTGATGGATCAGATCAAAAAGTCTTAAGTTGGAGAAGTGAAATGAGAAAAATATATACATAAAACTATTATTAGAAATAAAAAACTGAATATTGGCATGTGCATATGTATTCACCCCCTTTGTTATGAAGCCCATAAAAAGCTCTGGTGCAACCAATTACCCTCAGAAGTCACATAATTAGTGAAATGATGTCCACTTGTGAGCAAAGTGTCACATGATCTGTCAGTACATATACACATCTTTTCTGAAAGGCCACAGAGACTGCAACAGATAAGCAAGAGGCACCACTAACCAAACACTGCCATGAAGACCAAGGAACTCTCCAAACAAGTAAGGGGCAATGTGGTTGAGAAGTACAAGTCAGGGTTAGGTTATTAAAAATATCCATAAATTTTATGATCCCCAGGAGCACCATCAAATCTATCATAACCAAATGGAAAGAACATGGCAAACTAGCAAACCTCCAAAGAGACAGCTGCCCACAAAAACTCACGGACCGGACAAGGTGGGCATTAATAAGGGAGGCAGCACAGAGACCAAAGGTAACCCTGGAGAGTTCCACAACAGAGACTGGAGTATCTGTACATAGGACGACAATAAGCCGTACGCTCCATGGAGTTGGGCTTTATGGCAGAGTGGCATTTTGAGGTTGCAAAAAGGCATGTGGGAGACTCCCAAAATGCATGGAGGAAAGACGTGGCAAGCTCATAGAGACTTATCCAAAGCGACTTGGAGCTGTGATTGCTGCAAAAGGTGGCTTTATAAAGTATTGACTTTAGGGGGGTGAATAGTTATGCATATTGACTTTTTCTGTTATTGTGTCCTATTTGTTGTTTGCTTCACAATAAAAAAACATCTTCAATGTTTTGGGCATGTTCTGTACATTTAATGATGCAAATGCTCATAACAATCCATGTTAATTCCAGGTTGTGAGGCAGCAAAACATGAAAAATGCCAAGGGGGTGAATACTTTTGCAAGGCACTGTAGCTGCAAGGATAATTGTTCTGGTTATTCCACCAGATTAACTAAAAGTAAAAATCAGTTTATCGTCCATGTTACATGTGCGTTTCAAAGAATGTATGCATTGGATCCAAAAACATGCGCATTTCAAATGCAGAAAAATTACTTTTAGGAAATGTGTGATGCAGTCGGTGGGCACGAAGCGTTATTCTTCTTTGTTGCAACCTTACTGAGTTACTGTGCAGCTTCTGCACATACAGGCAATGATCCCAAAAACACAATCAATCAAGAGAATAACACACTGTTGGGTGAACATAAAGAATTATCGGTGTATTAGGCACACCATATTTTATTGAACAAACTTTAAAGGAAGGAATTTCTTCTACCCTGTCATATTTTTTTCTAAAAGGAAAATCGTCCCAAACATTCCCTTCACAATAATTGGTTCTTTTGTGCCTTCACCTCATCCTCCAAGCATTACTGGAGCTGCTCTGAAGCACACATCACTGCAGGCCTGACAGGAATTGGAGCTGTCAGTCACCTACTTTGACGTTCACAGCCAAACCTAACACCTACGCTGATTAGCTTTTAGTGTGGCTATCTGACTTAACAACTCTTCCTATCACCTAGGCACTTTGCGCTCTATAAGGTAGGCTACTATAAGAATAATTACCCAAGACACTTCACCGATATAAAAAAATCTAAAATATCAAATTAACCTCAGGCTATAGTTTGACGAAGGCTCAAAGCAGCCGACTATAATAACATAATAACAAGTTCATCAGAAATATCATATTTTATAATTAAGGAAATTAAATTCTCAGCATGCCTGCATCAGCTTTTCATTTTCACAAGATTAGATTTCAAGATGAGCTACCCTATCCAACAACTGAATGATTCTCATTTTCAAACTTGGATAATATCAGTTGAGACTTGCAATCATGAGAGTGAGGTGATGGAGCTAATGATGAGACAATATGAATTTAGCTGGTCCAAGTCAAATAACATGCTGCCATCTAACAATCATAATTTTTATTATGCAAATATTTTACTGATATCATTGAACAAATCAAATGTAATCCTCAGTTCTGAATGAACAGGATGTGTGGTTGAGTTAGAGAGCTTGATCCCATTGACTGTCTTCTCCTACCAATATCTCTCTACCAATACATATCTTTTTCTGTACAGTCTAAAGGAATCCTCAGAACATTTGAAAGTGGGCTGGAATTCCAGTCAGACTTGTATCAGTTTACAAAGCGACCGATTATACCTTTTTAAATCAACTAATTTCAGACACTTCATTGAAAAGCAGGGAAGGCCTGGAGGAGCAAACTGTCAAACGTGGCCATTGACAAATAAGAAAGAGAGGAAAGACTCCGATCAGCGATAAGCATTTGCTTAAGTCCAACAACCAATTATCTCCGAACAACACATGTGCCTGGTTCCTGGTGCATCCCAGCTCTGATTGTTATACAGTTACGTTGTTGTGGGGAAGCTGAGCTGTTTCTGTCTTGGGGCAGAACAAGGCAGTTACTCATTTATTAGAACTGGTTCCTTGTGATAGGGTTGTTACTGCAGTAGCCAACTAGCTAATTTACAAAACATTGCATTTAGTGTTGTAATTTATTAACTTGTTAGCTGTTGTTTTGTATTTAAAATGGCTCACCCAGGTTAGACTGGATTAAGTGAATACGTGTTTACTTAGGATATTGAATGTCAGAGAAAACACTCAATTTGGAAGTGTACCTTGCAGGATTTTGATACGCTAAACTTAACTCAGAAGTGTCACTGCCTCAGAATGATGTGAAATCGTCATTTCTTCCACAATTGTGAGGCAAAGTTTGTTTGAAAAGGAAAAAAACGTTGGTGTTGTCTGAGGCAGGTGAAGAGGGGGGAAGGGGAGGAGAGGATAGAGAGAAGAATACTCCAAGATGGAATATATAGGAGGGAAGAGGGGGAAGCCCTTTGATCTGTGGCAGAATTGAGTGCAAAAAAGAACAAAAGAAACAGAAGAGCGCAGAAGATTCCAGAGGAGAGAGACATGTGCTCAATTCCCAATAGAAAAGAGAGAGAGAGAGAGGAGAGAAATGGAAGAGAGAGAGACAAAGGAGTGGAGAGAGCATGAGGAAAGAGAAATTAGAGTGGAGAGAGAGTGATAAAACAAGATGATACAAGATCAGGATGTTCTAGTAGTGATTCCCCTATGTGGGTTGTTTAGGGAGCGCTTTCAAACCCTATTCTAAAACAATTAGCATCGAGCCCCTTCTAGGAAACTGGAGTCAAACCACAGTGGCTGTCTCTAACACTGTTAGCATGTTGCTTTTGACCACGCAAGTCAAACCCCTCGGTCCCTATTAAACTCCAACTTTTAATTGGCCCATCAAGATGATAGCGTGTCTTGCTAGTCCACACCCAAGAGTTCACCCATTGGAATGTATTGTCATGTGGGTCCATGTTTGCTTTAATGTCAATCCTCTCAGTCGGCAAGCATATCATACAGAATGGAATGCAAATAGTAACAGCATTTGTTAGTAACCAAAATCTATAGGTTGAGTATGACATCTCGTCAAATCAGTCCTCTGTGTTTGTGTTAGAGCTTTCCCTTTCCACCTTATTCATTCTGACTCCTCCAAATCTGTTGATATAAGGCATGCATGTATGCATTGCACTGCATGAGGCTTGCGGAATGCAGTGTTTGATCCAAACAAAAGGTTCTGGAAAAGACAAAAGTCACAATGTCTGTGGCATCCGTTTGAGCTGACTTTCACAGCTACTTTGGAACTACATAAAAACAGGTTGGCACCGAAGTCTGAGAGGTGGGGCTGGCGGGGATCTGGGCGGATGGGGGCTGGGGCTGGGAAGATC
>JACXGJ010011605.1:0-19493 GCA_016801105.1 Esox niger | reverse complement strand
CACCCCGTGCAGAATAACACCACTCCATACACCCAGTGCAGAATAACACCACTCCATACACCCAGTGCAGAATAACACCACTCCATGCACCCAGTGCAGAATAACACCACTCCATACACCCTGTGCAGAATAACACCACTCCATACACCCTGTGCAGAATAACACCACTCCATACACCCAGTGCAGAATAACACCACTCCATACACCCAGTGCAGAATAACACCACTCCATACATCAAGTCCTACTACACCAGCGCCAAAAGTTGCAAGGAGGGGAGCGAAAGTGAAAAATAATGGATTTGAGGAGGGGCTATTCAGCTTCAGACCAAGCGCTTAGTAAGCGTCTCTAGTCTTTATTAGTTAGTCTGGCTGGCAGGTAGGAAAGCAAACAGCCAGGCTGCCCACTGGAAACACATCCACAGCAGGCAAGGTGGGTAGCTTCCTTCCTGTAGTACATCTCCTGGCGTTGAAGCGTAGCCTTTGGAACCCTACTGCTGCTGGTTGGAGATTAATTCAGCACTGGGGATGCGAATCCGGAGAGTGAGAAGAGCAAAGAGAGTGTGAGTCAGTAGGCAGAGAGAGAGACAGGAAAAAAGAGAGAGGCAGGGGGTGGAGTAATGAATGAGAGGCATGAAAGGAGGGAGGGGTCGATGCAGGCCCTGGAACCGCTGTTGCTGCCTGACATTTAGCCAGCCAAGATGAGAGGATGTGAGAAAGGAGCACCAGCATCACCTCAGTCACAATGCTACGATGCTAACTAACCGGCAGATAAGGTAAAAACTGCAACATTATCACCACTCGCCCTTCCACTAAATACTGCTTAGTATATCTCTATCCTCTCTAACCCTTCATTTATTTTTATCACTCCCTCTATCCCATGAGTGCTTTGCCTGTGGCCTGAGAATGTATGTAGGTGAACAGCGTGTCTGGCTCTGTACGGCAGCCGTTTGTACTCTCAATCGGCACGAGTTGTGTTCTATTATGTGGAACAGGCAGCTCGTGTCTGGCTGGGGAAAGCCTCTCCCATGCACTGTGTTGGGAGCGAGCTGAGAGATGGTGTGCTGTATTAGAGCATTGTGTCTCTGCTAGGAGTCCGTTGAGACGCCGAGCCCTCTAGCATGGTCAGCTCTGCTTCACTGTACACCGCCACCTGTTTCTCGCAGCTGTGTAGGTTCTGTGTGCTCATTTAGGCGTGTCATGTCAACTCCTGGACGTAAGCTTCTCCTTGGGGAGATTGGGTGTGAGGAAATTGCCTGTCTTCAAAGTGCTGTAGAACGAATGTACACTAGAGGTGTATGTTACCTTTTCCTGATTTTGGGATATTGGTTGTGTGACATGAACTTCCCCTTTTGCCAGCCCAAGGAGTAAAGATAATGGGATCTTTTTATCAGAAATAGAAATAAAATGTCAATATGCTGTTCTATCAAACATTCACAGGATGTAAAGGTTGATTGCAGGAAAGACAGAATGATGTGTAAATGCCCTCCAGGCTTACTCTATATATATATCCATATATATATGGGTATGTGGGTGTGCTAAAGGGAGCAAGGAAACAGGAGCAGGAGTTTAGATGGGAGAATAGGAGTGGGGTGGGTGCGTGCACTGTGTGTACAGGCTCAACTCCCACTATGCAGAACTTCCACAGGCGTGATTCTTTTTTTGTCTCTTTCTCTCCCCATCTCTGTTCTTTCTCTTTCTCTCCCCATCTCTGTTCTTTCTCTCCCCATCTCTGTTCTTTCTCTTTCTCTCCCCATCTCTGTTCTTTTTCTTTCTCTTTCTCTCCCCATCTCTGTTCTTTCTCTTTCTCTCCCCATCTCTGTTCTTTTTCTGTCTCTTTTTTTGCCTCTCTCTCCCCATCTCTGTTCTTTTTCTGTCTCTTTCTCTCCCCATCTCTGTTCTTTTTCCGTCTGTCTCCTATCTCATTCTCTCGCTCCCTCCCTTACTTTCTTTCATTCTGTGAGTGTGAAACATCAAACGTTAGAAAAGGCATTGACAGGAACGGATCACGGACACCCCCAGCCTCCTCTTCCTCATTCTGTTCTTACTCTCTCCCTTTCTCCTCATCCCTCTTTACTCTGGCAGACTGGCAGCCATAGCCAGCTGAGCTCTGCTGGAGGCCAGAGGGTGAGGGAGGAAGCACGGAATGGATGGAGTGATTGGAGGGGAGCAAACTTCTATTTTGAGTCCCCGACTGGTTTGATTTTACTCCTTTTGAGATTAGCAGTGAAATAGTCTGCCAGTGAAAAGACAGCCTTGACTAATCTCAGTGTTCCTGAGGACACAGCCAGGCTTAAAAAAGTAATACACATGTGCACAAAACACGCATGCCTGTGAATACACACACTTACAGTACATCCATGTGCTTATACCCACAAGCACATTGGCACGCACTGTATGTGTCATTCACACATGTACAGTGACACACGTACATATGACGAACACTCAGCAAATCCACCTTTTTCCCACCCTGGACACTACTGCCCGAATAAGGGGAGGTATACTTGGAACGATACGTTTTGGTCCAAGCATTTATCAAAGCTGGTGTAATTGTGAACGCACTCACATGGCAAATGTCAAGAGCGATAGCGGTCTACTTATTCAAGTAAAATTTCACCGCTACTCTATTTACCTATGTATGTTAATTAATATGGTATTAACATATATGTGCCTTTCAAAATGTATAATTCCTCATTACACGCAGAGACAAGCATTTCTGTGACTTCCCATCACTAAATATGCCCACCCTTTGTATTACTGGACTCACTTCTTTTCAAAGTCTGATAAGATTTTTCAGTTCACTTGTCATCGCTGCTATTTCTGTATTTCATTTGCATATGCCGAAGTGCACTTCAAACTGGTACCTTAACCCTGCCCTCATTGCACATTGCACATTTAAAATTGCCACTGTACTTGCCTTTTCAATTGTTACATACACAATTCTACCTCAGGAATCTCATTGCTGCTGTCCCTGCATTTCAGTTGCACATGCAACCCTACTCCTTCAACTTGGCTCGATTGCAAATTCAGAATGTCATTGGGAATTGCCACAACTATTCATCTCACTTGTACATACATTATACTTAAGACCTGTACATTTTGTGTACATTTTTAAATGTTCCCCCTGCACATTTGAAAATGCTATTTGTATTGCATTTGCATTTATTGCACATCTATACATATTCAAAAGACAAAAAGGAAGGTTTTGAGTGAGGAACAGAAGGGTAAAAATATTTTTTTCCTGAGCTGTATACTTAATACTTGTAAAGGTTTCTGCACTCCTCTATTTGCACTTCTATTTAGACTAAATCTGCAGTTTGTTGTACTGTACTTGTACTGTTCAATGACCATAAAGTTGAATCTAATTTAAATACAAGCATTTATGCATTTCACTGGTAGAAACGGGCCATCTAGATGTTCTGGTTGTATGCATACCGCAATAACTACTAATCCATAGTGATGTCTTGCTCCTCTTATAATGACAAATCATCAGAAGCAGCCAAGGTTGAAACATAATTGGAAAAGGAAGTAGAGCACCCATCAGGCTGTACTCTCTTCAAAGCCTGAAAGAAATGGTCAGCCTGGTTGACTTGCAATGTTGGCTCATAGAAACCTGGTTGAGGCCAATCGCTCTAATGAACAATGACAACAATATCTACTTACAACTAGTGTGATCAAGCAACTGGTGAAATACAAAAGCGATAATAATTGCAAGAAAACATTACTTCATTTTAAAATCACTGACATTATTGGTAAAACTCACCCAGTGTGAAATTTCAAAAACACGACTGTGGTTCATAATCATGCCTGAAACGCCAGGCACACCTGTGCAATACTCATGCTGTCTGATCAGCATCTTGATATGCCGCACCTGTGAGGTAGATGGATTATCTCAGCAGAAGAGAAGAGCTCACTAACACAGATTTAGACAGATTTGTGAACAATATTTGAGAGAAATAGGCATTGTGTGTCAATAGGAACGTCTTAGATCTTTGAGTTCAGCTCATGATGAATGGGGGCAAAAACAAAATTGTTGTATTTATAATTTTGTTCAGTGTACATAACAGGGTGGGTGCAAAATATTTTCTCCCTGTGTGTAATGTTGTAGATGACATCAATCATGAATAATATTGCTGCTTGTCTTTGGGATAAGCCAAGATGAAAGTTGAAAGGGCATTTTGCGGGTGCAGTAAGTTACAAATTCTCTGTGGGTAGAACCTTAGAAAAAGTTGGTCAGAAAGAGAGTGTTACATTATGCTCATACAGTATGTACTGTATTAAAGAATTTGTTATTTCCCCCCCCAAAAAAATACATTTCACAAAGTCAATAATTAATATATTTTTTACTTTTTAAGATTCGAGTACCTTACTCCGTTATGCAGCTGTTTATCAGGACAGAGTTATCTATGCATTTTGAGGATCATTGCTTTTGTAGTGTATTAATGTTTGCAGGTGAGTCAGCCTCATTGACCTCTTGTTCCCATGCAGACTTTACATTTGTTAGATTAATTCACTCACATAAATGTACCTGTCTGTTTAAATAGCATGAATTTTGGAGCCTTTGCACAAACTGCTGTTCTGCCGGCTCTTATAAGGAACATGAAAGAGGACATCCTCCACTCTGGGATCTGATCATCCAGACTGTGGAATATGGTGAGGTTTGTGGCCGTTGATATTCTACCTGGAAGAGAGGGTTTCTATAGCAACTGCACCGTCCCCTTCCCCCATCTCATCACATGTGCAAGCGTGTGTGTGGTGTGTGTCTTTGTGTCTGCATTGACTGCTTGCAAATGCGCCATAAGCGTTAGTATCATTAAGCCAGTGGGGATGAAGAGAGTGGCTAGAATTTCCACCCTACGCAAAGTAGTAGCACACCATGCGTTGAGCAGTTGCATCATGGTTAAAGGCTGCAGTCGTTTTTCTATTAATCTGGGCAGGTTTGTCGATTTTTTTGTTATTTGTAGTCTTTTGGGTGCTATGACATTTGCCTTGTTCTATGGGTTGGACTCCAACTGAAAAGCATGTTGACAGAGGAGAAATGTATTACTTCCGCAAGACTGAGCTAGCTGGCACTGCCTGATGTCCAGTGTTTACAAACCCTCACCCTAATCCAGCGCCCCTATCTTGCTTTCTTTTTCTCTCTCTTTTCAGCATGGTCTGTTCAAACTGAAAAAAATGGGAAAACAACAAGACAATGTCCCCTTTACTTCCTTGGCAATGCATTGGGTTATAAACTTAAAACCCCGGACATAAGGGTCGCCTCTGCTGGCCCTGCAACACCTGTTCCAGTAGCCCTTCTAGAGACTAACCAGCACTGACTCTGCTCAGCTTCTGAGACAAACCAGCAGTGGGATGCAGGGTTCAATGAGGCTAGCAGTGACATCTGGACCACCCTAGGCCCCTCCTTTTTCTTTTCTTTCCCTATCTCCCGGTCTCTGGTGCTGTGACAGGCAGTTCAGAATTCTAACAGGGCTGAGCAAAGCAGGCTGTGGGGACAGCTGGGAGCCTAATGGTCCTCTCCCTCCAACATGACAGCCACTTACATGGGGCTGCCACTCAGTCACTGAGTGTCACCAAGCTGGGCACACAAACGGATGAGAAGGAGTGTCCACAAGCCCAACTGACTGGGCCGTAGAGTCAACAATATAGACCCAGAGGACCGTGAGGATTCGCTTTAACAGTACCATCACCATGGAAACTGTGGGCTAAGCCGTGGCAGAGGTACAGTGATACAGGTTGAGGATTGGCAGTGCCGTGTTTCTCTAGCATGTTGTTGAACTGTGCAATGGGGTCAGCCTTGAATTGTTAAGCCATTCTTATGTTTGCTGAAGATTTGGTCCTAAATTCTATAACCCCATTTTCCAAAATGTTGGAACGCTGCATAAAATGCAAATTAAAAACAGAATGCCCTGCAAGTCATTTATCCCTATATTTAATTGAAAATAGTACAATGATAACATATCAAATGTTGGAACTGAGAAATGTTCTTGTTTTTGGAAAAATACATGTCCATTTTGAATTTGATGCCAGCAACACGTTTCAAGTTAGGACAGGGGCATGTTAGCCACTGTGTTGCATCAACTCTTCTTTTAACAACAATGTAAGCTTTTGGAACTGAGGAGACCAATTTCTGTAGTTTTGAAAGTACATTTTTTTCTCATTCTTGCTTGATATAGAATTGCAGCTGCTCAAAATGTTGAGGTCTCCTTTGCTGTATTTGTCATTTCCTTATGAACAAGATATTTATAATGGGTGACAGGTCTGGACTGCAGGCAGGCCAGTTTAGCATCCGGACTCTTACTACTGAGCCATGCTGTTCTGATATGTGCAGAATGTGGTTTGACATTGTCTTACTGAAATAAGCAAGGCCTTCCCTGAAAAAGACATCCTCTGGATGGCCGCATATGTTGCTCCAAAAACGTTCAACATTAATGGGGCCTTCTCAAAAGTGACAGTCCCCCAAGCCATATACACTAACGCACCCCCATACCATCACGGATGCTGACTGTGCATTGATAACAAGCTGGATGGTCCCTCTCCTCTTTAGCCGGAGGGATGCGGCTTCCATGATCCTCGAAAATAATCAAAAATGTTGATTCGTCAGACCACAGGACAGTTTTCCACTTCACCTCAGTCCATCTAAAATGAACTCAGGTCCAGAGAAGGCGCTGGCGTTTCTGGATGTTGTATATGTATGGTTTTTTCTTTGTGTGGTAGAGTTTTGACTTGCATTTGTGGATGCTTTGAAGTACTATGTTCACAGACAATGATTTTTGGAAGTATTCCTGAGCCTGTGCAGTGGTGTCTACTACAGAACCCCCGGGAGAGATTGGCAAAGATGCAATGTTTTGTAGCCTATTCCCATGGAAAAAAGAATGTTGTAGTTTTCCCCAAACTCCTCTCGGCTTTTCCATAGCTTATTCATGGACAAACGATGTGTGTGCTTAAACTTTGAGTCTGGACCTCTACACTGGCGTTAGAATGAATGCCTTTTCATAGCCTATTCACTACGTGACATTTTTGTTGTTGGTCAAAACCTCTCGGTTTTAGGCCTTGTGGATCTTTTGTTCATCAGGTCATTTGGTTGCCTTCACTATCCATTAAGAGTAATTGTTTTTTTCTATGCTTTTATATTTTGATTTGTACAGTTATGGTTACAGACTCTCTTCACCTTCATACACTCGTATTTTGAGTGTACTTCATTTGCCAAAAAAAGATAAAAAAACATTATGTTGAAGATGAATTTGATTGATAGCATTATTTCTTTTCTATAAATACCGTGATAATATCGTTACTGTGAATTATTTTGGCCACGATCGTTGTGTCTAACATTGATATCATGACAGCCCTAGTTTCAACATTTGATATGTTGTATTGGTACTATTTTCGATTGAATACTGGGTTTAAAACCTTTATTTTTCTTTACATTTTACACAGCGTGTAACCCAACTTTTTTGGAAACGGGTCTTCTATCTTTAGTCTTCTATCTTTTAGATTTTCTGTATATAGTAATACTGTAAACAGGCCATCTGTTGATAAGCAACTACGTGCTCAGTTTATGTTTAGGTTTGGGATGAAGATTAATGATAAAAATAAATTATTTAAAATGTTGCTTTCGCTAGATAATACGTATAACTACGTATACATATTTTGGACTGTGCAACAAACATGAAGTGTTACAGGGATCTTGTCAGTTGTGTAACGGGGTGAGTAAGATGTGTAAACCCTTGCCGTAGGAATTATTAGTCACCTCAAAGCTCACTGACCCAACTAAGTGACCAAAACTTTTGGTGGAAAGCTCCCCCCTTTTTCTATTCTTCGGTGTGACAAAGCGAATAATTCTTCTGGAGGATGGTCAAATTTATTATGTCATCTGTTTAACTGGAAGGTTTTTTGTTTGTCACGTCATCTGATTCCTGCACTGCTCTGCCCTAACCAGTCTTTGCCAGAGTGAAACAGGCCATGTCCTTCATAGCCCTGGGGCCTGTTTGTTCTCAGGAGAGGCAAACACATTTCACCCCGCCCCTTGACACATATACACACACACACACACACACAAACACACACACACACACACACAGCTGTATTTCATGTTTTATACACATATGCACACACATTTGATCAAATGCACAACAGGCGTGCACAAACACAGTAACAGACATGTACACACAAACGACATAGGCAGAGAGGCTGAGTGTGGAGAAGCGAGGTGGAAGAGGTGCGTTAAACAGTGGAGAAGGTAATCTTTCATGACTATAGCGTTGGCCTTTCTCTTTGACAGCGCTCTCTTTTGTGTCCTTACAAAGGCCGGTTGAGGCACATCCTGCTTGACGGAGGCACGCATAGGCATCTTTCACTGTTCCTCTTACAAGCAGCCTGCTACAAAAGAACAACATTTTACACACATAGCTGTTCTTTGGACTGTCTTTTTGTTGTGAGACTTGTGATCTACAGGAATTTTATATCCATCTCGTAACCATTAAACATTTATTGTGTGAGCAACAAAGAGAAGTGTGGGTGTTTTAAATAGTGCCTATATGAAAATATTTGTAACCTAGACTTCGTGGTCAGATTATGCGGTACATCACTCCATTAACAAAAATGAATCACTCTAACAGACAGTGAGTCACTTAGCCATGGCTCGCTATATAAAGCCGGCAGACAGGTGTCAACGCATTCAGTTTCTGTTTGATTGAGCTTGAGATTCTGCAAAACAAGTGATCCAAGCACCTTAGAGCATGGCATTATTGTCAAATTCCGGTGAGTCTTTTCCGGTTTCTCCAAACCCACTGCCCTCCTGGCTTTTTCAACCATGACAGTATCTGGGGTTTACAGAAAATTCTGACACCAATAAAAAACATCCAATCTGTGTCAGTGCAATTTAACCAGAAGGCGACCGATAAGCAAATAACAGCAGTAGAGCAGTGGTGTTTAGTATGGCCACCATGAAGTGTAAATGGGCTATTGTACCAGATGACCACAACAGGTTCCACTCCAACTCCTCAAAATAAGAAGAAGCCACTCTAGTTGGAAGGCGATTACCAGTACAGGACATGTGAGAATTGGTTAAACACTGCCTAGTCCGACAAATCCCGACTTTCATGCTCTGTTTTGCTGATGGCAATCAGGATTTGGCGTAAGCAGCATGATCCATTGATCCCCCAGCCTTGTGTCAAAAATACTGGCTGCTGGTGGTGTAATGAACATGTCAGAAGCCAGAGGGTGTAGTTGCAATGAGGTCCCAAATCACACCCTATTCCCTTTACAATGGGTTATACTTCTGACCCGGGCCTATGGTCAAAGTAGGGAACCACTGTAAGGAATACTGGGTGTTATTTGGGATGCGTCCAATAGTGATATCCGGACAGATGTTGCCCTTTACCACATGACAGGGTTTCATTGTCTTAATCCTTATAGGTTACAGCCTGGGTTCTAGAATCTGTCCCTGGACCAGGGTTTAGTGGTTGCCCCCTCCCTAGTGTTGCTGGTTGTACAAACCCAGACAGAGTTCACTGCTTTCAATACGATCCTTCTTTCCTGAGCCATCTGTGTCCTGGTGGCAGAATCCTTTATTCAATCCTGGGCTGTTTTAGAGATGCCTGATAGGCCTGCTGTACAACCACCGGTATAAGCACACACACACATACATTTATGACACTCAGACGAAAGCCTACCGGTTCAGCCCTACTCACTTGTTTTATAAAAAGAGCTACCTGCATACAGCCAGGTAGGTGAAAAGAACATTGTTAATAGAATTGGCTGGAAGTTCTACCATTTTAGGGCTGAAGGAACGTGAGAAGAGTCAACTGGCACTGTCCAATGTCCTGGCTTGTCCAGACCTCAGATGGACAGACAGCTGATCCTTCTATTTAGGTAATGAGCGATGTCCCTTTCCCACTGCTCTTTAACTGTCCCACATAATCCATGTCACACTGGACTAAGACTGAGGGATTGTTTGGCTCAAACATTTCCTAAAGACAAACTGTTCTCACATCCAGTCTAGCGAACTACTTAGATGTCACGCCTCATAGACTCTTTCAGTCTTTCAGTTGTGTGGAAAAGGTGTGGATATTGAATCTAAGCTGAATTTGTTATTTAAACATTAAACATGCTCCAGTGAATACTGCAGTGTTGTCTGTAAGAATCCCTTCTGCATTTGTTCTAGATAGTTCTATGGTAATTCTCCTACACTGCAGTGTACTTCATAATGTGGCTGTCTGCCAGTAATCCCCTGAAGAAGGAAGTGCAAGCGCTTCCTAGCTATGGAGGTACTGTGTCTCCTTAGTGTTACCAGGAACAAAGCTCCTCCCGAATGACATCTCATTAATGTAGGAGTACAGTGACAGGATAAGGGACTTTCATTTCTCTCCCTCTATACTCTCCGCATCCTGTGGCTGTAGGCAAGGGCTGTCATAACAACCACCTGGTGCAAAGCACACAAAAATAAAGAGAGGGAGAGAATATAGATGTGCTTCTCCCTGCGTGTTTCACACTTTGCCTAAGGAAATGGAAGAGAGACTCCCTTGACATGAAGAAACTGGATGTTGTAGGGGAGAGCGAGAGGAGAGTAAAGCCATACTGTGTTTGGTCTCTAATCAGCACCTTCAGACACAAAGATCTACCCTGTTTCGTATTGTCCACATGATGTGGTCAGAGGCATTGTTAAAAATATGTCCTTCAAAATGGTGATATTCGCTCTGAATACTAAGTATGTGGAAACGGAACCAATTAAATCAGTTTTTTCTAAGATTAGGTTTTAGCAGTTGGTCCACACACAGTATGCTTTATTTGGGCCTGTGCTCGAGGAACTGGACAGAGCGTTCGGAGCAGATGCAAGTCCATGGGCTAAATTAGAGGGTCTGAATGATGTTGATGATGACGATGATGGGGGTGGGGAAGGAGCTGTCAGTGTAAATTAGTCACTGGCAGTGTTGAGGGCCTGTGCGCCGTCTTCCCAGCAGGCCAACACGTGAATGGATTTCAGCCTGTACAGCACAGTTTCAGAAGGGATTTTAATGCTACTCATCTCCAGTTCTGACTTGGTTTTAATGTTTTTATTCACGTGTTAACCGTTAGTCTTAATTTGTTCGCGTTTGTTAAGCTTTTGTGGAGTTAATTTTCTTGGTGTTTTATTTCTGGAAACCCACAAGTTTGAAGCATCAATTAAATAGATTTTTTTTTAGCTGAGTACTGTTTTCAAATTTAATCAGTAAAATAATATATCAAAATGTGCATTCTATAGAATGTTCTCCAACAGAATACTGTATTTACACCTCAAACATTTAAATGAGCAGTCCAACTTTTCCCAAGGCTAGGGTTAGACGGATGTGTTAGAGGACAAATTTGAATGAGTGGATCTCTGGCTCAGAAAAAGGAGGTTGAAACCAATCATTCCCATGCGACGGTGTCCTGACTGGGACGTTTCTCTCTCTGTCTCTCTGTCTATCTGCTGTATCTTTGTCTCTCTTGTCTTCATCACTCTCACAATCCTTTCCCCACTCGTACCTCTATTCTCTTTGTGTGAAGGATAATGGTGTTGACACTAAGGCCAGGTCTAGCACTGTCAGGCCTGTAGGCACACACTGAAGTACAGTGACATCAGGAAGTGAGGATAAGCTGTATTGGAGGAGGAGTCTCCACATCCACTGGGTGATACAGGACAGGACACTGCAGGAGAGGAGTCTCCACATCCACTGGGTGATACAGAAAAGGACACTGCAGGAGAGAGGAAGTTATGAGACTATATGTTGCATCAATACATACACCTATCTGCATGTACACATTTATGCACCACTGTGAGCACACACACAATTTTACAGTGGCAAGCTGCTGCTTATTGAGTCACTCCGTACGAGCAGACAATTTGACCATAGGCAGCTGGCTGAGGCTTTACCCTCCCCATAAAATCCTCCATCCACCCTGGGTCTAGAGTTGGCATCAATCCTCACATTCTCTCTCTCTCTCTGTCTCTCTCCCTGTCACTCTCTCTGTCTGTCTGTGTCTCCATTGCCCTCACTTTTTCTCTCTCTTTCTGTGTGTGTTCAGGACATAAGCCTTTTACATAATTCTATTAAGTCACTTCACACTTCTTTCACTGTGTGAGATTTGGCTTGATCCTCCCTAGATCTGGCAGATATCTGCCTGTCAGTGGCAGATGTATACCCTATATTCTATGTAGTGCACTCCTTTTGACCGTTGCTCATAGATATCTAGGCTGTCATTTGGGACACACCGAGTGAAAACAGTTGATCATCCCCATGACACTGAGGCTGCCCACACCCCACAGCTAAACCGTTTAGAGGTTTAAAGCAGAAGTTGATTTGACCCTGTTGCAGTGTTAATTTCGTTAATAAAAATGGTGATGAAAATATTCATTAAATACCAGTTTTTCAGTGGCTGTAGACAAGGCAATAACTGACTGAATCAAACCAGAAAAGACAATAACTACAAAATGTCATGTTAGATGACAACAATGAAATGACAAAATTAAAACTACTGTATAATTGGACAGGAGTTTGGAAAGACAACTTCTCAGTGTTTTGTCCAGTCAAAAGCTTGAATGAATATTAGCAGGATTATTTTTTTCTTTCTCATTCCAGTGTTGCAATGTTATTGTTGGTAGAAAACTAATGTCATGTCCAGGTCATTCCAAAGATACCTCTCTGACTGTTAATCTGGCAGCAGTTGATTGACCGGGTTCACAATGGCTATACTCCTGGGATATTAGAGGTAGAAAATACAACGAACATCAAAAGACATTGGAAAGTGCATCTTCCTAATATTTACACACAGGTAAAGACCGTGGTGAGATGCCTGGAGAAGTAGATTTGCACTAATTTGTCCACTAATTGTTTTTTAGCACGATAACACGTGTTCAGTGCGCATTTCACAATTATATTTAGGACATTTTACATGTATCCATACTCTGCACAATGCTGTGCAAAAAGTTAGTAAACAGTTAGGCTATATCAACATTAAACTGAACATGCTGACATGTCCCATCAGCCTTATTTGATATGGATTTACTAGATGGTTAATAATACTCTGGAAAAAATTAAGAGACCACTGCAAAATTATCAGTTTCTCTGGTTTTAATCTTCATAGTGTTTTATTCTATAAACTACAGACAATATTACTCCCATATTTCTAATTAAAATATTGTCATTTGAAGTATCTGGTCAAAATATCTAAACAGGAAGCACTGTTTTCAGACCGAAAATAATGCAAAGAAAACAAATTCATATTCATTTTTCAACAACAAAATTCTTATGTTGTATCTTAGAGTTCAGAAATCAGCATTCAGTGGAATTTCCCTAATTTTTTATCTCAGCTTTCATGCGTCTTGGCATGCTCTCCACCAGTCTGTCACATTGCTGTTCGGTGACTTTTGCCACTCCTGGCACAATAATTCAAGTAGCTCAGCTTTGTTTGATGGCTTGTGACCATCCATCTTCCTCTTGATCTAATTCCAGAGGTTTTCAATCAGGTTCAGGTCTGGAGATTGGGCTGGCAATGGCAGGGTCTTGATCTGGTGGTCCTCAATCCACACCTTGATTGACCTGGCATGGCGCATTGCCCTGCTGGAAAAAAATATTCTCCGAGTTGGGAATCATTGTCAGAGCAGAAGGGAGCAGAAGGGAGCAGGTTATCTTCCAGGATAACCTTGTACTTTGCTTGATTCATACATCCTTGACAAGACAAATCTGCCCCGATTCCAGCCTTGCTGTAGCATCCCCAGAACATCATCGATCCTCCACAAAATGTCATGTTGGGTGCGAAACAGTATGGCTTGTAGGTCTTTCCAGGTCTCTGTCTAACCATAGGATGACCAGGTGTGGGGCAAAGCTGCAAATGGGACTCGTCAGAGAAGATTTCCTTACTCCATTCCACTACGGTCCAATCCTTATGATCTTTTGCAAACTTCACCTGCTGTTTGCCATTCTTATTGTAGGTCACTTGATGTCATCCTACGGTTGATGAGTGACATTCGAATGAGTTGACCTTCATCTCGGTCAGTGGACAGTCGGTTTCGCCCTCTGCCAGTCTGTAACTTTGTTGTCCTCAATGTCTGTTGCTTCTCCTTGTTCTTATGAACCCCTGTCTTTGAAATTTTCAGGATGGAAGCAACCTGACCCTCACTGTATCCCTCTGCCAGTTAAGCCAGAATTGAACCCTTCTTTTTCTCACCCAAAACTTTACATTTCAACCTTTTTGTCATGCTGAATAGTATTTTTTCAAATAACCTTTTAAGTACTTTTTGCACAGTTTTTCCATCCAGCCAGTCCTACTGCAGGAGGATAGTGATGACCACAGCATTGTTTTTTATACTTTTCCTCGTTAAATTAGATTTGGTTTATTTAATCACCAAATCAGTACCTCATTAGGTAAAATGAGGTGTGCCTGTGTTGGAATTTAACAGACACTGGAATGGAATGGCTGCCATACATGTAGAGATGCCGTTTTAAGAAATATTAGGAGTGGTCACATTTCTTTCCAGAGCTGTATGTTGTGAGAGTTGTCATATTCACACAGTTTGATTGGTTTTTCTTCTGATTACTAGTCAATGCTGTTGCTGTAACAGATGTCTTTGCACAAATGCATAACATTTGAGTTGTTTCAAGTGTTCTTCAAGTTGTTAAAATAATTTAATCTGACACAGTCAATTAATGTTTTTGCATTAATTCATGCCTTTTATCTGCTGCAGATTACTGTCTTCTCCCACCAGTTTGAGAATAGAATCATACAGTAATGTTAATGCAGAAACATTTGTTGGTATAAAAAAACGATGTATGTTTGTGTACATGGAAGTCAGTGATATGTTTACTTTAGGTTTATAAGGCAATACTGTTGATTTGACTAAACAGTGACTAAAACATATGGGCATGTTGGTGACCAAAATGTCTTAGATTTTTTGGTCACAATAACTAGACTAAATCATAATTCAAATGATAAAAATGTGTCAAAAATGTCAGATATCTGTTGGTTGTATTGTATGCTCAATTGTCACCTTGAATTATTTAGTCTGTAATCCTTCATCTATCCTGTTCATTTTTAGGGTCATACAAGCACTGGTTGGCGCTAGCCACACTCCAAATTGAGCGTGACAGCATGCAGCTGCTAATTCCATCTTCTGAATAACCTAGGGACTTTGTGTCCTGATTAACACATTACGCCCACAAAATGGATATGACAACCTGAGTCAAACCTCTCAGTGTTGTATAAGTCTAAAAGTTTTCAGAATCAGTTATCTTTGTAACTTAATGCTGTACTCTACACAATTTGATGCATTGCAAATACATGCAAATATGCTGTACAGTGGACAAAGCGTATAAATATCATGATTAAATGTACCCCCTCCATGCCTCTGGGCTTATATGACCACATCAGTAGCATCGTGTTGGCCTATCAATGGAATAGTACACATTGGGTGAGGAGTGTATTGTGGGTGCTAGGACGTTTGTTAGCTTTAAAAGAATGTGTAGCTTGTGTAACTGCAGATGATTTTCACAGCAGCATTAAACAGATGCGCTGCCATGAGTACCCTGTAGAGTTTTTTAGTGTAATTGCATTGCCAATGAAGGTGGCGAGATATTTTTAAATTATTTCAATCTAATGTTTATTATTGTTGTTAATACTGTTCAGTCATCTCAAATAATTTTATAGTTGTAATTATAAAATTACACAGAATGTTCAGATTTTTTCAGTTTACCATTTCTATGTGGATTGAAAACCCATGAATCAAACATCCCCCATCATCAGGTTCTTTTCAGTATTACACATTGTTCTTTCAAAGCCAAAAGCACCGCTTATGTGCATTGCAAAATAGCTCTATGGTGCAAACGTCATTTAGCAAACTCCAGGTGCTTGCATTTGTTGGTTGCTCTTACTAAAGATTTCTGGATCCTTCTTTGCTTCCAGAACAATCTTCCTCACTGCTTATGGGCAGATGGTTTAATGTCTTTACCAGGCAGGTTTACCAATGGTCCCAATGTTCCACTGGTTGAAAATCCAGATTTGTTCAATTTATTGCCTAATTATGAACCTTTTGTCACATTTTATTTGTTAGTTATTTTCCTTTCCCCTGTAGTGATCGATGATGACCTAGAAGACTCAGACTGTTAATGCAGAATTTGTTTATATATATATATATATATATATATATATATATATATATATATATATATGAATCCTTAAGGGTGGCAAGAAAAACCTGAATACTTGTTGAAAGTAAACTTTTTTCTCAGCAATTCCATTGGTGTAATATAATGTTTTGTTTCTGTTTTATGCAGTTTTTTTAAATATAGGGTGCCAATGAAATTGGGTGTGGATATATAAATAGCTCTCTATTTAGCTCATTCCCATACAATAGTCACCACACAGTAAGAAACTGGGATGGGTTTGTGGATGGGTGGCAGCTAGTGCTAATGGGGCCACTTTCATGGGGCTGGCTTTGACATGTGTCCAGGGAACCACTTGGCTCTTTGCTCTGTCCTAATCCCCCAGCCGGCTCCTCGTCTACATTGCCTACATGCCACAGAACACAGAAAAGAGCCATCTGTCACTACTGTCCAAGACTTTCAGATGAAAGACAGGTTGAGCGGTACCCAGGTACCTGAGTCTAATGTTACTACCTGAGGGGACATGGTTAGCGTTAGCATCAAAGGCTGCGATCAGAGGAAGAGTTAGTGTAGTGCTGGCGGCTAGCCCAGGTACAAGTCTCTGGGTGTTAATGAGATGGGGAGACTCATTAAATGTACATGGGAGGGGGAAATGTGCCTCGGTCTACCGCCCACATCACGGGCGATTTCTTCTAGTGGACCATATAAGATCGATGGGTGAGTTAACTCCTGAGGGGAACGTGTCAGGCAGTCTGGCTGATGGGAGGGAATATGAAGGACTTGTTGCTGTGAGTTATTTAGGCTAGTCAGTGTGCTGTTTTTTGCTATACATCCTTATGATTTGCTGATTAACGTTTACTGGTTAATGGGCAGAGAAAGGATTGGATCATTTTTTGCACATTTGTCAGAATACTGGAATCACAGAGAAATTTGGTTTCATATCAGAACAGAAGATGTTGTCAAACTATTTACACTACCCAAAATAATTATGGATTATTTCCCTTGAGGGCCTGGCTGAAATAATTTATTTTCATGTATAACATTATAAAGATCTTGTGTGGTGCTTTTTTGTTGAGCCTGCAAGTTACTTTGAATGAGGTGATCCGTCATAGTTATTAATTAGATGGTGAATGGTGGGTGGTTGAGGAATTGCCCTGATCAGAAACAGCCCAATTTCAGAGATCCCATCTAATCTCATCTTCCTTTAGGCATTTTAATGGGGTCAGAATCTATATTTTACTGTCAGAAATGTGCTGGTTACTTCCATGTTTTATAAATGAAAAAGACGTACAGGATGTGATAGAAAGAGAAGTGATGATACACAATTTAAATTGGTTTTGCTGTCTTTCTCCTCACTCAGTTTATATGCATGAATTCAATCTATATGCACTCTTCCAATTATTTCATACATTATTTTATTTCTCTTCTTTTTTGTTTTTCTTTAGGTGAAGTCAGAATATGAGTAGTTCAGACGCACTTACATTGCTGTGAGTCAGGACGACACTTGGCCCAACAGGAGAGGAACCACCTCCTAGACAAACTGGAGAACCTCGAGCAGGTCCTCAAGGTGAGAATTGGTCCATGCGTCAATCAGTCCATCATTTGTGCCCTCCTTCCACCTTTCCTTTCATTCTATGTCTACTACATTCACTGCTGCTCTGTCTCCAACTCAACAGTACACTCTGTCAGATACAAAATGGACTGCAGATTAGAGGTGGGGCTCTCAAAAGCCTTTAAATTCAGATAGGTTTGAATTAAAGGGATCGTTATCTATATTTCAGTCAAATTACCCTTACCGTAAAATGTGACTAAACATTAAAATGTGATATTTTCTGAAAATATTATTGAACGAAGCATGTATCTATAAAGTCTATCATATTCATATTTCTTGCCAAAATGCATTATAGAAATTCTTGTAAGTCATGAGCTTTGTCATCTGTTTTGCAGGAAGTTCTTTTTCATAAAATTCATGCATTCCAGTTGCAATCAGTAGACGTCTAATATTGATGTGGAATAGGCTTTTATTACAAATCACTGCATCCCTCCATTTTTTATTGATTGACTGTTTATAAGGAGTTGCTATATTTGAGAGAAAAATGTACCCATCTAAGGAAATCAACTCCTGTGTGGGCTACTTTCTCATTGCCTATTGATTTGTACAAATGCAAAAATGCATGTTGGAGAACATTATGGAGAGAGATGATAATGAAGAAAGCAGAGAAAGTCTGAAAAGGGAACATGTAGAAATAGAAACAAGAATTCACAAAGTTTTTTCACAAAGTATGCACACAACTTCAGGGATAATATTGGCATTTCTTCAGCAAACAATGACATCAATATACTATCAAGATTGTGATTCTGTATCATTCCCAGATAAATAATTCATATTAACTAGCATAGTGCCACAACATTGGCTAATGGGAAGAAGTGAAGTCTTTAACAAACAGAAAAGTTGCTTCTTTCTTGCTCTAGATGATAATGGTGATGACGATAATGAAGATACTGATTCATTAAGAGCATAACTGGCTGTAGGCTAACTAATGGCTATGTTTGAAAGCAGCTTAGCAAGAAAGTTAAATTTGGAGCTTATGAATGACCACCGCCGTGTCTGATAGTGTGAACCAAGTGACAGTTCCTCAGTTACTGGATTATCATGAGTCCTTATTAGAGCTTAAGAGTTGTGATTATGCAAAGCAGTGCCTGTTCTGGTCACCTCTGAGCAACTCAGTTGGGAAAGAGGCTTTTCCTCTTCCAGAGCAAAAAATCTGAATGTCAGAGCGCATAAGCTGCTTTATGCTTTAAAGCTCCAAGAAACACCTTATATTCCTAACTCCAACTCCTAATGGTAGCAGCTTTTTCTAACTCTGGATACAGTCATGCTGATTCTGATTTGGGTTTGAGTACATTTTGTTTTTTTGTAGGTCAATGTGTGGTCACAGGAATACTTGTTTCGACTAGATATTGCATACCGTAAAAAAGAATATACCAACAAATGTAGAAGTCCATGCCCTTTAATCAGTACAATTTATTCAAGTTACTATTGCCTTTTACTGTTCTTACTAGTATATTACCATGTATTCAGTGTTGTGACATGTTCTTCCCAGTATATTACCATATATTCAGTGTTGTGACATGTTCTTCCCAGTATATTACCATGTATTCAGTGTTGTGACAGGTTCTTCCCAGTATATTACCATGTATTCAGTGTTGTGACAGGTTCTTCCCAGCATATTACCATGTATTCCATGTTGTGACAGGTTCTTCCCAGCATATTACCATGTATTCAGTGTTGTGACATGTTCTTCCCAGCATATTACCATGTATTCAGTGTTGTGACATGTTCTTCCCAGCATATTACCATGTATTCAGTGTTGTGACA
>JACXGJ010011604.1:0-19479 GCA_016801105.1 Esox niger | reverse complement strand
GGAGGGAGGGAGGGAGTGTGTGGAGGGAGGGAGGGAGGGAGTATTGGTGTAATCCCATGGTGCATCACATCTGGTTGTATAGGAGGCTCGAACTCTGGTTAATATCTGGGTCAGGTCATCTGGGTTAGCCTGCCCACGCTCTGTGATGCTGTTAGGCTGGTGCTAGCACTGGGTTAGCCATTAGGCTGGTGCTAGCACTGGGTTAGCCATTAGGCTGGTGCTAGCACTGGGTTGGCCATTAGGCTGGTGCTAGCACTGGGTTAGCCATTAGGTTGGTGCTTGCACTGGGTTAGCCATTAGGTTGGTGCTTGCACTGGGTTAGCCATTAGGTTGGTGCTTGCACTGGGTTAGCCATTAGGTTGGTGATTGCACTGGGTTTGCACTGGGGCCATAAGTCTGGTGCTATGAACACATAATTGGATAAATAACCTATTTTAGAACACACACTGTGGTGAACCCAATTGGGAAGAACTAGCAAGGAGGTGGGCGTAGTCAAACACTAACAAGGGACATCCTTATGTATTTACATAGGGCTGAACCAGGACATCCTATTGGTTCCTTTATGATTTGCATAGGGCTGAACCAGGGCATCCTATTGGTTCCTTTGTGTATTTGCAAAGGGCTGAACCAGGGCTGAACACATTTTGTCGACTAGTCATTTTGTCGACTGTTTTGTTGTTAGGGTCTTGGTTGACCAGATTTTATAGTTGAGTTGTCTGAATTATTATTATATGATCTCAATGATTATTATATTTTCTCTGACTGGTTCCTGTATCAGTGGAATTCATTACAGAGGCTGCAGGTTTGCCATTTACTCAGGTGTTGTCAAAGTTCAGGGTTCACAAGATTGTTTTGAGTGGACACAGAAGTGTGAACTGAATGGAGTTCTGAAATTATTAATTGATTAATTATCTTGTCTATGCCATGAAATTGTAATGAATTTGCATGTTTCTTTAGTGACAGAATTAACAGTATTAGACGGACCATTAGAACAACACAATCTAACAAGGACACTGTTCCGTGACTATGACCACCAAGACATACAGTGGGGTAAAAAAGTATTTAGTCAGCCACCAATTGTGCAAGTTCTCCCACTTAAAAAGATGAGAGGCCTGTCATTTTCATCGTAGGTACACTTCAACTATGAGAGACAAAATTAGACAAAAAAATCCCGAGAATCACATTGTAGGATTTTTTATGAATTTATTGGTAAATTCCTTGGTAAAATAAGTATTTAGTCACCTACAAACAAGCAAGATTTCTGGCTCTAATAGACCTGTAACTTCTTCTTTAATAGGCTCCTCTGTCCTCCACTCGTTACCTGTATTAATGGCACCTGTTTGAATTTGTTATCAGTATAAAAGACACCTGTCCACAACCTCAAACAGTCACACTCCAAACTCCACTATGGCCAAGACCAAAGAGCTGTCAAAGGACACCAGAAACAAAATTGTAGACCTGCATCAGGCTCGGAAGACTGAATCCGCAATAGGTAAGCAGCTTGGTGTGAAGGAATCAACTGTGGGAGCAATTATAAGAAAATGGAAGACATACAATCTCCCTCGATCCGGGGCTCCACGCAAGATCTCACCCTGTGGGGTCAAAATGATCACAAGAACGGTGAGCAAAAATCTCAGAACCACACGGGGGGACCTAGTGAATGACCTGCAGAGAGCTGGGACCAAAGTAACAAAGGCTACCATCAGTAACACACTACGCCGCCAGGGACTCAAGTCCTGCAGTTCCAGGCGTTTCCCCCTGCTTAAGCCAGTACATGTCCAGGGCCGTCTGAGGTTTGCTAGAGAGCACTTGGATGATCCAGAAGAGGATTGGGAGAATGTCATATGGTCAGATGAAACCAAAATATAACTTTTTGGTAAAAACTCAACTCGTCGTGTTTGGAGGAGAAAGAATGCTGAGTTGCATCCAAAGAACACCATACCTACTGTGAAGCATGGGGGTGGAAACATCATGCTTTGGGGCTGTTTTCTGCAAAGGAACCAGGACGACGGATCTGTGTAAAGGAAAGAGTGAATGGGGCCATGTATCGTGAGATTTTGAGTGAAAACCTCCTTCCATCAGCAAGGGCATTGAACATGAAACGTGGCTGGGTCTTTCAGCATGACAATGATCCCAAACACACCACCCGGGCTACGAAGGAGTGGCTTCATAAGAAGCATTTCAATGTCCTGGAGTGGCCTACCCAGTCACCAGATCTCGACCCCATAGAAAATCTTTGGAGGGAGTTGAAAGTCTGTGTTGCCCAGCGACAGCCCCAAAACATCACTACTCTAGAGGAGATCTGCATGGAGGAATGGGCCAAAATACCAGCAACAGTGTGAGAAAACCTTGTGAAGACTTACAGAAAATGTTTGACCTCTGTCATTGCCAACAAAGGGTATATAACAAAGTATTGAGATGAACTTTTGTTATTGAGCAAATACTTATTTTCCACCATTATTTACCAATAAATTCAATAAAAATCCTACAATGTGATTTTCTGGATTTCTTTTTCGCATTTTGTCTCTCATAGTTAAAGTGTACCTATGATGAAAAATACAGGCCTCTCTCATCTTATGAAGTGGGAGAACATGCACAATTGGTGGCTGACTAAATACTTTTTTGCCCCACTGTAACTTGGTAATTACTTCGCACTTTACTACAATTGATCAAAAATCCCTAGAAAAAACTGTTCTACAGTTAATTATTTGATTAGAGTGTGGCACCAGGTGTCTTCAATATTGACCCTTTTCACAATATTCAAATTTTCTGAGATACTGATTTTGGTGTTTTCATTAGTTGTCAGTTATAATCATCAAAATTTAAAGTAATGAACACTTGAAATATATCAGTCTGTGTGGAATGACTGTATACATTATGCAAGTTTAACTTATTTTTTTACAGCTTCCATGTTCTCTCGACCCACTGCCATCAGACCTTTTTTAAATATTTTTACTCTATAACAATGGACCTGCAGCAACTAGTTAATATCTCCCCGCAAACAGGCATTTTCCCATATTTAAAAAGGGATCACTGGATGCATCTATAACGAACAACTACAGACCTGTATCAAATCTCCCTTTTAAAGCATTGAGAAGGTTGTCTTCAATAACTCAGCAATTTTGTGAACTCAAGAGGTCTCTTAGACAAATTTCAGTCAGGCTTCCGACCTCACCACAGTACTGAAACGGCCCTGATTAAAGTAATATCAAAGTGGTCACAGAAAACTGCATTCTTAAAAATGTAACCAGAATCAAGGGCTTTATGTCCTAAAAAGACCAAGAGAAGCTCATCTATGCTTTTATTTCTAGTAAGATTGACTACTGTAATGGCCTCAACTGGACTCCCCCAAAAGACTGTAAAACAGCTGCATCTCATTCAGAATGCAGCTGCTAGAATGGTAACCAGGACCAAGAGGACAAAGCACATTACTCCGGTTCTTACATCTTTGCATTGGCTTCCGGTCAGTTACAGAATAGACTTTAAAGTGGTGCTTCTAGTTTATAAATCTCTGAATGGTTTAGGACCCGAATACATTTCTGATATGTTTGAGGAATATAAACCGAGCAGGGCTCTAAGATCCATGAACTCAGGTCAGCTAGTAGAGCCCAGAGTCCAAACTAAACATGGTCAAGTTGCGTTTAGCAGTTATGCTGCATACATCTGGAATACACTACCAGAAGATTGTCGACGTGCTGCAAACATACATTATAACATAACACTCTTTTCACGCATCTATGACTGATCACTTAAACTTAACTGCATTGTTTAGCCTTAAAGTTTCTGTATAACCTCCTATGTTTTTCTCCCGTTTTTATTCTATTTTCTTATTCTATATTTTCTTATTCTATATTTTCTTGTTATTATGTTATTTTGATGTTTGCATTTGAGTATTTGTTTTCATACCACTGTTATTTTTATAATTGTTTTCCTTTTAAAGTACATTGAATTGCTTCTATGTATGAATTGTGCTATATAAATAAACTTGCTTGCTAGCAATGGGCTTATTCAGCACCTTAACTAGCCATCCACATTGTTGTGGAGACTGGTCAGCATCTCTAGATTATTAACCACAAAGAACTTGGTTCACTTCTCTTAGTTTGGCCGGAAAACAAATTATTAGACCAGTCTGTCTACTTCACATGTACATGAATAGGCTACATGGATCATGTTGTAAGTCTGGAAAATTGCACTGCCTGCAATATTCAGAAAGATATACATTTCATAAATATGATGATATTTGTGAGGAATAGAGGAGGCCAGTTGACAATAAGCACAGTTCTCCTTAGTGACAGAGCGACATGCAAGAGTGCAGAAATGACATTCCAACTGATACTGAAACCGGTTGAATTACTTTACAGAAATGCATGTCTAAAACACATTTATTTTTTATTTCATCCCAGTAGGCTCTGGGTGTCCTCTGGGTCTGGGTGTCCTCTGGGTCTGGGTGCCCTCTGGGTCTGGGTGTTCTCTGGGTCTGGGTGGCCTCTGGCTCTGGGTGTCCTCTGGCTCTGGGTGTCCTCTGGGTCTGGGTGTCCTCTGGCTCTGGGTGGCCTCTGGGTCTGGGTGGCCTCTGGGTCCTGGGTGGCCTCTGGGTCTGGGTGTCCTCTGGGTCTGGGTGTCCTCTGGCTCTGGGTGTCCTCTGGCTCTGGGTGTCCTCTGGGTCTGGGTGTCCTCTGGGTCTGGGTGGCCTCTGGCTCTGGGTGTCCTCTGGGTCTGGGTGGCCTCTGGGTCTGTGTGTCCTCTGGGTCTGTGTGTCCTCTGGCTCTGGGTGTCCTCTGGCTCTGGGTGTCCTCTGGGTCTGGGTGTCCTCTGGGTCTGGGTGGCCTCTGGGTCTGGGTGTCCTCTGGTTCTGGGTGGGCTCTGGGTCTGGGTGTCCTCTGGTTCTGGGTGGGCTCTGGGTCTGGGTGGCCTGGAAGATTGCTTTCTATTGAAGATGCTCTGCTGTGCTTTTTAGATGATCACTGTTTTGTTGTTTTCCCACATGAGATTGTAGGAGATAATGGTCACCAGGAATTTGAATGATTCAGCTGACCCCTCATTCTCAAAGGGGAGAGGTGGGAGGTGATTCCGGAAGTCAACCAGCCCAGTGTTTTTGTGCTGAGCTCTGGTGGAGATGGCATCGTACTGGTGGTTATATGGCTAGGCTGACTCTGGAGCTGTCTTTCTGCTGTCTTTTTCAAGTACAACAAGGACTGCAGGGAGTCCAAACCGCTAAGATGGATAAAGTGTTTTGAGGAAGAGATAGACAAATAGGTTGATTCCATTGGCTGATGTGAAACAGACTGTGATCTTTCTTCGGTTTGTGAACAGGGATGCCCAAGATATAGTTTTCCCAGATTTCATTGCTATTTTGGGAATAGGATTCACTTCTGTTTCCAGATGGTTTCTTCATTTATAGTAATCACAGAACACATGTAACTTTACCTTTCTTTAATGTCAAAGTTGTGATCATGACTGTGGATGGCAGAAGTAAATAGCAGAAGTACAAAACGACCTGTTCAGAAAATAGTAGCCATGGCCATACAATTTCTGAATGATACCCTATGTGAACATGCATGTGAACATGCCTAGATACTCTCTCTCTTAATCCCTCTTTCTCTCCTGTTACCCCTTTTTTCCTCCCTCTCGCTATCCCTCTCCTATCTCTTTCTGTCTCCCTTTCTTTCTGTGACTCTTTTTCTCAATCTTTCCACACAGGGTACTGACTGAGAGATTTATGTAACCTATTCAGTACATTCCTTCCTGCCTACCCTTGACTTTGAGCCTTCCTTCCTCTTTGGCTCTCTCACCCTCTCACTGGCTCCTTTCTCCTTTCTTTCCTCTCTTCTTCACCCGTTATCACTCCCTCACCCTCTCTCTCCTTTCCTCCTCTCTGTCCTCCTTCTCTCCCTCACATATCTCAGCCCCACCTTCTCTCGCCCCTTTCCTTCACGTTCCCCTCCCTCTCTCCCTCTGTCCTCTTCTCTGCTGAGTAAGGCCTGTACGGTTCTGTATAGTCCTTGTGACAAGTGCAGCCATTCTGGAGTGGAGCACCAAAACTCCTCCAGACATCTCTACTCTCGGGCCCCACTCCTCTCCTCAACCCTCTTTCCCTTGGAAACTAATCTCAGATCATAAGATAGGTGCTGTCGCTAATTGCTGCCCCAGAGGTGAACAAGTCAGACAAAGGACTTTCTGATACAAGCTCAACTGACCATACAGCTCAGCTCTAGGCTTGTATATAATTACTTCCTTATTTTTTCCACTACTTTAACTGGGAGTATGGTTGAAGGTGTGTTTGGGATGATGGTTGAAGGTGGGTTTGGGATGATGGTGACGATGACTTTCAGTTGAACACTTTCTTGACTGTCTTGAAATTTGCTGAAGCAATCAAACTCAGCCTCGCCTCCCGTCAGTAGAGATTTCCTGTCAGTAGACATTTCCTGTCAGTAGAGGTCTCTTGTCAGTAGAGGTCTCTTGTCAGTAGACATTTCCTGTCAGTAGAGGTCTCTTGTCAGTATGGTCTGTTGTTAAGTAGAGGTTAACTGAACACTACCTTTTATATTTTTGTCCATTAAAATAACATTGAAATGATCAGAAGTACAGTGTAGATATTGTTAATTTTGTCAATGACTATTATAACGGGAAAGGGCTGATTTTCAATGGAATTTCAACACAGGTGTACAGAGGTCCATCATTACTAACCATCACTCCTGTGTTCCAATGGCACATTGTGTTTACTAATCAAGTTAATCCTTTTAAAAGGCTAATTGATTATTTCAAAACCATTTTGCAATTATGTTAGCACAGCTGAAAGCTGTTGTGCTGATTAAAGAAGCAGTTTAACTGGCCTTCTTTAGACTAGTTCATCACCTTGAGGATCAGCAATTGTGGGTACCAGGCTCAAAATGGCCAAAAACTAATAACTTTCTTATGAAATGTGTCGTTCTATTCTTGTTCTCAGAAATGAAGGCTATTCCATATAAGATATTGCCAAGAAACTAACGACATCGTACAACACTCTAATCTGAATTGAGGAATGGGAGGCCCCTGTGCACAATTTAGCAAGAAGATAAATACATTCAAGTGTCTAGTTTGAGAAACAGACAACTCACAGGTCCTCAACTAGTAGCTTTCTTAAATTGTACCCTCAAAACAACAGTCTGAATGTCAACAGTGAAGAGGCAACTCCAGGAAGCTGTTGAGCTTTATTGAGCTGTTGTGGGAGCAGTTTGACTGTATTGGTATATAAAAGGACCCATCAAGCCAATCCAATGTGAAATCTCTTCAGATTACCTCAACAAAATGACAACTAGAATACCAAAGGCTGTCATTGAGTTTCTCCAAATGAAGTAATTACAGCAAATTGAGAATTATTTGATGAAAGAAATGTATAAAGAACACAATTATCATTTTAGTAAAAAATTGCCAATATTTGTATTTTCCATTGCTTTTGCTATTTTTCCTATTCAAATTAGTTTCATGTATGTTGTCATGGAGAACATACATGAACTTTCTAAGTGAACCCAAACTTTTGAACAGTGGTATATATGTTTTGCAATCAATGTTCACACAGTACCCCATTAAATGCACACATTACCCCATTAAATGCACACATTACCCCATTAAATGCACACAGTACCCCATTAAATGCACACATTACCCCATTAAATGCACACATTACCCCATTAAATGCACACATTACCCCATTAAATGCACACAGTACCCCATTAAATGCACACATTACCCCATTAAATGCACACAGTACCCCATTAAATGCACACAGTACCCCATTAAATGCACACAGTACCCCATTAAATGCACACATTACCCCATCAAATGCACACATTACCCCATTAAATGCACACAGTACCCCATTAAATGCACACAGTACCACTATTATAAAGGTGCAGTTGTTAATTTAGCCCTCAGAAGTGGAATTGTAGAAACAAGTGAAAACAGAGAAATTACTATACTGAGAATGGATTATCTACTGAGGCTTGAACACATAACACACTCTCTACCAAATGCACATTTCATAATAGCTAAAGCACTGGTTATAAAGTTCATGTCACCAGAATAATTTAATGACCAAGCAAAAACATGTTTTTAGGATCCCGTTAAAAACGGGATTATCTGATGTATCCAGTCCCTTTGTCTGAGCACAATTCGTATTGATCTCACATCCATTCTGTGTCCTTCGATCATCCTTGAGTCTCCAGAACTTTATTTCCACCTGTGGAAAACGTAACTGATTGGACATGATTTGGACAGGCACACCCCTCTCCATGCAGGTCCCATGACTGGCATTTGCATTTCCCCATTGCTCAGTATCTAGCCAGCTCAGTGCATCCTAGAGCTGCCCGTCCTGCCAAACGAAGTAACAGGCAAGACGGATTTGGTCAAAGAGGTGTCAAAGATCCCACTCAAACAGGGCTTCAGAGTTTCTCAGCAGAGATGGTACCAAAAGGAAAACCATCTGTTCAGCACTCCATCAATCAGGTCTCTATGACAGTGTTTTTCAACCCTGGTCCTGGAGGCACACTGCCCTGCATGTTTTAGATCTCTCCCTGCTCTGTCACACCTGATTCAAATGATCAGCTCATTGTCACATCCTTGATGAGCTACATCAGGTATGGGAGGGCAGACAGAGATCTAAAACATGCAGGGTGGTGTGCCTCCAGGAGCAGGGTTGAAAAACATTGCTCTATGGTACAGTGGCTAGATGTAAGTCACTCTTAGTACAAGCTGCGTGAAGGACTGTGAGGGCATGAGGAAAAATACAGTATTCCCTGGCCTGATGAGACCAAAATCTAACTATTAAACCTGAATGCCAGGCACTTAATCTGGTGGAAACAAGATACCACTCACCACCTGGTTAATAAGACCCCTATGGTGAAACAGTGGTGGGATCATCATGCTATGGGGATGCTTCTCAGTGAGTCAGCTGCAGGTTCTGGGAGACTGGTCAGGATTGAGGGAAGGATGAATGAAGCCAAACAGAGAGGTCCTTAACAAAAACATGATTCAGAGCAAACAGGTCCATCTTTCAGCACGAACACATAACCCTGTCAAGAACGCTGGAGTGGCATTGGGACAAAGGCTCTCCATCAAATCAGCTTGAGAGGAGTTTCAAAGAAGAATGTAGAGAAAGTGAAGGTCTGAATACTTTCCATTCATATTGCCTGTTTGGTGTAATCCTTTTTCAGTCTCGATGGACTTTTTCAAACATTGTTGCAGCTCCGCTCTTTCAAACAGCTTCTATCAATTCAGCCCTAGAGCAAAGTTCTTAACCTTAATTAAGTGGCTGTAGAGAAGAGTGTCTGTTAAATGACAGTAACGTCTGTGTGTATCAAAGCTCTTTCTTTGGCAGCTCTGTCTCTGTGAAGAGGGATGTTTTAGGATGTTTAACAGGATAAATACGTCCCTCTGGAGAACCCTCTCTGAGTATCAGTTTTTTTACAGAGACTTGGAGAGGGAAGATTTCATCAGAAGCTTTACAAAATCCCCCTGTGTTTTAACTAAGATGTGTGTGTAAATGTGCTTCTTTGTATGCATGTGTGTGTGAATAAGTGTGAACTTCCTATGTTGTAGCTGACAAGAGATAATTATGATATAAGAGAGTATTGATGATATGATAAGCAGTACGTAGTATTGGTGTTATGATAAGGATTAGTATTGCGAAAGACAGGCTCAGATAGTTGTCATGCCACTACTAGGAAGGGAAGATTCCATGACAGAACTTCAGAACAGATCTGATTGTAACTTTACACTGACAACCAATTAGATCAATTCATCACAGACTAATAGATCAAAAGCCCTAGATTTGTTGTTTATTCAGGGAGCCAAAGTTTATTCCGGGACCTAACCCATAGATGAACACCAAATCCTCAGATTAATACCAAACTCTCAGATTAATACCAAACCCATCAATTATTACCAAACCCTCAAATTAATACCAAACCCATAGATTAATGCCAAAGCCTCAGATTAGTACCAAACCCTCAAAATAATACCAAAGCCTAAGACTGTTGGTACAGTTCAAAAGTTTGCATACCATTGGATAATTGGTAATATATGTACCATTTGTAAAACGAAAATATGAGTGAGCAGGCAAAACACATGTATTTTATTTCTTATGGGATTCACATTCAATTGTAGGTCATAACAGAATGGGAAAATCCTAAAACAAAACATGGCAACAAAGAAAAAATTAACTGACCCCTGTTCAAAAGTCTGCGAACCCTTAGTTCTTAATACTGTGTATTGCCCCCTTTAGCATCAATGACAGCATGCAGTCTTTTGTAATAGCTGACTATGAGGCCCTGAATTCTTGCAGGTGGTTTAGCTGCCCATTCGTCTTGGCAAAATGCCTCCAGGTAATACAAAGTATTTTGTCATCTTGCATGAGATCTCCCCAGAGTGTCTTGAAGATACTAACAGTCAGGAGACTGTGATGGCCACTCCAGAAGCTTCACCTTTTTCTGCTGTAACCACTGGAGGGTCAACTTGGCCTTGTGCTTAGGGTCATTGTCGTTCAGGAAAGTCCAAGAGCGTCCCGTGCACAGCTTTCATGCAGAAGAATGCAAATTGTCTGCCAGTATTTTCTGATAACATGCTGCATTCACCTTGCCATAAATTTTCACATGATTCCCTGTGGCTTTAGAGCTCACACCCCACCAAAACATCAGTGAGCCCCAACCATGCTTCACAGTGGGGATTGTATTCTGTTCACTGTAGGCCTTGTTGATCCTTCTCCAAACATAGCGCTTATGGTTGTGACCATAAAGCTCTATTTTGGTCTCATCACTCCAAATTACAGTGCGCCAGAAGCTGTGAGGTGTGTGAAGGTGATGTCGGGCATATTGTAACCAGGCTTTTTTGTGGCATTGGCGCAGTAAAGGTTTCTTTTTGACAACCTGACCATGCAACTCATTTTTGTTCTTATTGTGCTCCTTGAAACAACCACACTGTCATTTTCAAGAGCAGCCTGTGTTTCTCCTGAGGTTACCTGTGAGTAACAATTATTCTGGCAGTTTTGGCTGAACTTTCTTGGTCTACCTGACCTTGGCTTGGTATCAAGAGATCCCTGAATTTTCCACTTCTTAATAAGTGCTTGAACAGTACTGACTGGCATTTGCATTTCCCCATGGCTCAGTATCTAGCCAGCTCAGTGCATCCACATGAAAGCTAACAAACACATTGACTACTTATACACTGACAATAATTAAAATTTAAGGTGTGGGAAATTCACCTTTCATTGCCATTTTTACTTCTGTTGGTCACCCTGTGACTGTAACAAAGCCAAACATTCAAGGGTATGCAAACTTTTGATCAGGGCTATTTGAGAGATTTCTGTTATTACGATTTAAAAAGCAGCCAAACAGCTATGTGATAATAAATGGCTTCATATGATCACTATCCTTATCAGTTTTTTTGCATGATCAGTCGTATGTTCAAAATCTGTCAAAATTCACAATATCTGCCAGGGTATGAAAACTTGAGCACAACTTTATGTATCCGTCCACGGCTGACTGCTCTCGGTTGAATCAGTCATTCAAAATAGATTTTCTGTTCATTATATTACTGTCCTAATTACAACCATAGGCTTTGTGAAGTGCTCTAAACCTTATACTGACAATAGCTTACCTAATAATAACAACTGTGTGAAGTAAGAAGGAGAAAGAAAGAAATTAGGTCTAATTAATAATCACAAAATAAATATATATCCCAGCCAAAACGTTTCACAGTTATTGGCATCTCTGCATTTAGTATTTGGCGTCTCCCCCCAGGCACCTCCCCCCAGGCATTAATCAAAGCAGAATCTCTCCAGATCCTTCAGTCCTTGCTCCTTGCTTGTGGACCCTCATATTCAACTCCCCCACTGTTTTTTAGGGGATTTAGGTCAGGGGAATGGTGTGACCATTGCAAAAGATTGATTCTGTGGTCAGTGAGATAATTTAGTGAGGACCTAGATGCATGCTTTGGCTCATTGTCCTTCTGGAAGATACATCAATGACCCAATTTTAGCCTCCTGGCAGCGACTAGTTATTGACAGAGTCCATGATGCTATTTATCCTAACCAGGTTCCCAGGGCCTTTGGAAGTGCTTTGTGACTGAAATATTGGACGACTCTCTGAATGGATCAGGAGAGGTCAAAGCTGATGTGTGCGTACATTTCAAGGTCAGTGCTGGGTTTGTCCTTATTGTGAATCGTAGTGAAGAAGAGAGAGTGGGTGATTTACAGACTGTAGGGGACAGTCCAACTTAAACAGTCCCACCAGGCTGTTGTTCAGTCATTGCTTGCTAACTTAGTTCTGCTAGGTGACCCAGTAGAAGAGATACATTTACCTTGGAGGTGATTGTCACTCCTGAATCAGTGACCTGATGGATAAAATAGCTGTGCAACAACTTAGCGTAGCAGGGTAACAGGCTATTTTTGAGGTGCAACTGGTCGGGTTAACAGGGTAACAGGTTATTTTTGAGGTGCATCTGGTCGGGGTAACAGGGTATTTTTGAGGTGCAGCTGGTCAGGTTAGCAGGGTAACAGGTCAGGGTAGAGGTGTAACAGGTCAGGGTAGAGGTGTAACATGTCATGGTAGAGGTGTAACAGGTCATGGTAGAGGTGTAACAGGTAATGGTAGTGGTGTAACAGGTCAGTGTAGTGGGTTCACTGCTCAAGGTAGAGGTGTAACAGGTCATGGTAGAGGTGTAACAGGTCATGGTAGAGGTGTAACAGGTCAGGGTAGAGGTGTAACAGGTCATGGTAGAGGTGTAACAGGTCAGGCTAGAGGTGTAACAGGTCAGGCTAGAGGTGTAACAGGTCATGGTAGAGGTGTAACAGGTCAGGGTAGAGGTGTAACTGTTACTGTACATTAACGTAACAGCCAGCAGAATTCCCAGCTCCCAATCACCAAATTACTAAGCCCTTTCAAGTGATTGTGATAGCTTTCTAGCGTTCTTTGATCCTAGCATGCCTTCCATTTTTACAATTAACATATCCTAGTCTGTATTATTACTCTATTTTTTTCCTCTATTTTGGCTTTATATATTTCTTAACTCTTACTACGTAGATGATATGTTCCATGTTACAATAATTTCATTGTGCAGGATGACACTGTGTAATTCAGTGCATATGATAAATAAACATAGAATTTTGATCTTCTGGATTTCCTTTGGATCCACTTCTGCCTGATCACATCTTGACCAGGCTGTTTGCCTGCTCCTGGGGTTTTTTGTTTGACATGAAATTTGACCTCTGACTCTCCCAAGTCGTATTGTGGGAGAATAAATGGAGCAGCTTTGCCAGCGTGACATACAAAGTTTTCGAAAAACTTTTTACAGCATTGAGATCCATGTTAACTTAGAAGAGGACTAAAGGCAAATGCAATTCCATCAAGTTACCCAGTTCAACATGTGGAGACAACACAGATTGTAAGTAATAATTCGTTTTGCTATGTTATAATACACAAAATTCTGATTGCCTCCAGATATTCTGTGCAAGGGTTTGGAATTAACTTGTTCACCACCACCATTCTTTAGCTGCTGTCGAGCTTCTATTCTTCATCATCTCTATATTATAATGAGTACAAGTAAGGCTATATCCCCGAAACATTTTCTTCCTGCTCGTATTCAGTCAGACATATATATATGTATGTTTCTTTCTGTCTCAAGCAAATAAAGTTTGTCTGTCTGATGTGAATATCAAAGTCAAAACAGCTTACTTGCTTTCTAGATAGCGAATACAGTTGTTTACTCTGATCGATACATTTATTCTTCCCGAAAGAATGCGTGAATTGATACAATTGTGAACAAAACTGACCAGTAAACCCCTGTTTATTTGAGGATTGAGAATAATATCATGAACATTTCAACTTTATTTTGAAGAATACAACATTGTCATGTTTTTTGAGGCAAACAACACCACTTGTCTTTGGAGTATTTTAGAGTAGTTTTCCGTTTGCAATGCAGCTTTGCGATAAAGGTACGAACTGTTCCATTCATGAATTTGGACAACGCTAATAACGCTTATTACAGACTGCGACAGAGCTGAATAATGGATGGTTAGAAGAAATTACTATGTGCATTCAGGAATATCGTTTGGTAAGTGGACTTTGAGAAAAATATGAATTTTGGATGAATGATCCCTTTTAAGTTAGGCCTTGGCTACTCTGTATTTCATAAAATTCCTTGAGTCAGACAGTCACTAAAACGGTGTGCCTCTTTATGGCGATTGTTCACAACCAAACAAACAATTGAGCAAATGCAAAAGAAAAGGAAAGATTGCTGCAAACCATCTTTGTGTAAAAAACAACAAATTCAGACAGATGAACTTCAGAGACACACTGGGGGTTTGTCACTCCCTTTGTCTCCCCTGCTCTCCTTCCTGTTTCCTACTCTTCTCCCTGTCCATGGCTGTGAGAGAGATGAGGTCTGACAGAGTGTCCGCTCGGCTTCCTCAGGATGTCCGTCACATTAGGCGTGCTGAGTGTGCCGGTTGCAACGTCCTGGGCTGCAGAATGAACTCACGACTGGATGGGTGCTGGAGGATCGTCGTTGGCTGGCTGTATTTCAGTACTATTGCTGTTGATTAAAAATACAGATATAGCAATTGAATTGGGCAATTTTGATAGAAATGGAGAGCAAATATAAAGAGAATGATAGAAAGAGTTGCTGTGAGAAAACATGGTCTCTCCACTATGATTAGTCCAACTATCACTAGCAAAATGAGGTGTAGGGAAAACATATCTAAAGCCCCATAATGCTTCACTCTTGCAACTCTTTCCTGTTTGTGTAAAACTAGTCTACTGCACTCTTCTGAATTCAACTGTACTGTATGATGTCTCCAGGACACATTATCATCTCTCCATAAACGAACAACTGCAGGGTGAGTCAGCTGGACAACAGTACAGCAAAGTACAGTCCAGCAGATTACAGTAAAGTAAAAGAATACAGCAGAATACAATAGATTAGGAGAATACAGCAGAATACAATAGATTAGGAGAATACAGCAGAATACAACAGATTAGCAGAATACAGCAGAATACAATAGATTAGGAGAATACAGCAGAATACAACGGATTAGGAGTATACAGCAGAATACAATAGATTAGGAGAATACAGCAGAATACAATAGATTAGGAGAATACAGCAGAATACAACGGATTAGGAGTATACAGCAGAATACAATAGATTAGGAGAATACAGCAGAATACAATAGATTAGGAGAATACAGCAGAATACAATAGATTAGGAGAATACAGCAGAATACAACGGATTAGGAGTATACAGCAGAATACAATAGATTAGGAGAATACAGCAGAATACAATAGATTAGGAGAATACAGCAGAATACAATAGATTAGGAGAATACAGCAGAATACAACAGATTAGCAGAATACAGCAGAATACAATAGATTAGGAGAATACAGCAGAATACAACAGATTAGCAGAATACAGCAGAATACAATAGATTAGGAGAATACAGCAGAATACAACGGATTAGGAGTATACAGCAGAATACAATAGATTAGGAGAATACAGCAGAATACAATAGATTAGGAGAATACAGCAGAATACAATAGATTAGGAGAATACAAAACAGTAGCATACAGTAGAGTAGGAGAGGAGGAGAGTGCAGCTTTTCCATTTGACCAATAGAAATTCTACATTTTAGGGTGTATACACATTTTGTACACACCCAAATTAATTTGTGGTGAATAATTGTTGTGAAACTTACTCAGACAGACATCTGTCACCTTTAACTGCAGATTTATTATGAATTATTTAACAAAATGCCCCTCTAATGCAAATAAGACTAAATAGGATCTCAGTCAGACAGCGATCCAACCAAAACTACTTAACCATCGCTAGTAGCCTGATATTCACCTATTCTGTTAACAAAAGTTGTGGGAAGCATTTATAAAGCATAAATCATATAATCATATCCAAAGTGTCCACCATCTAATATCCAAAGCAGTTTAAACCTGAAAACCTCTATTATCCTGATACACCCATATGAAGGCTTTTTGAGAGGGGCCTTTTACCCTGCTGGAGGCTAATGGGTTTGAGCTCATTTTCCTCACCAATGAATGTACAGAGAAATTAGATGACATTACTAGAAAACATATATTTTTTAAATGTACTCTTATCTCTCAGCTGAGAGGACTAAGCACGCTCTGCCCAGAATTTTTAGTTTTCTTCATCACCTTGTTGAGGTGTAGATTCAGCTTGTCTGTCTCTTTCACATCCTGTCTGTCTCTCTTGCAGTTGGTCTACCTTTCCTTCTGTCTGGTAATGGAGGACAGATATACTTTATAGTTGGGAGGCTGGCCCTGTGTGTTACTCTTTACTGTCCTGTGCGTTTTTCCACTCCCTTGAGCTTTGATGAGAGTTGTTGCTTTGCTGAGCCGTTTTACACAGTTTCTTTGTTTGGCTCCGACTCATATGTGGAAACATTACAGTATTTTTACAATTATTATTATTTTAATTGTGGTGAAAACCAGGAAAATTTGGTAGTAAATGTTGAAAATCGGGACATTTCAGTGTTTTACAGATATTTGTCGGGACCCGATACACAGCCTGAAACTGGGTCAAGCCCGGGGAAAACGGGATGTCTGGTCCCCCTATTTTAAATCCTACGAGGCGTGGTGGGGTAGTATGGGGTACAGAGACACCCCCTTTTTCTCTGACCCTCACTCCACACTACTTCCCAGCGTGTCTTCCCTCCTCCATCCCCTCCTCTTCCTCTTTGCTATGGTAACAAGGCCTCTGATAGGCCCACTAGGCCAGCCGCCAATCTGGTGGAATGCACCAGTCACTTGAACAGACACAGTTATGACACACTTGTTTTATGGATTGTCACATTTTGCGAGTCTAGATGTGTGTGTGTGTGTGTGTGTGTGTGTTAGTGTGTGTGTGTCTGGGAGGTGGATGTGATTAACACCACCACTGACTGTCCGTGTCAGTAGTCACATCTATCACTTAGGAGTCCTAAAGCACCTGTTGCAGATCACTGACTGTCCGTGTCAGTAGTCACATCTATCACTTAGGAGTCCTAAAGCACCTGTTGCAGATCACTGACTGTCCGTGTCAGTAGTCACATCTATCACTTAGGAGTCCTAAAGCACCTGTTGCAGATCACTGACTGATTAACTGTGCATCAGGGGAAGTTGACTGAGTCTGTTCAGATATCACCAGCAGAATAACATACAGCAACATCTAGCATACATCTCCAGTCCGTCATTTATCACCCATTACCAGACTCACATTTATCACTCATCACCAGGCTGACATCTAACATAGGGGAGGAGAAGGACAGATATGGGGTCTTAAATCCAAAAGGTTTGTGTAGTGTTGTTTATGAGCTGTCACAGGTATTGCTGTTTTGTTTATTAGTGTGGTAGCTACTGTAATGTTGCCTTGCATCTCAATCTACAGGAACTAAGTGTAGATCGAGCTCATCTCTCATTCATGGCCAGTAGCTGTGGAGCAATTCCAGAGATAAAACCGCTGCCGCTGTCTGATTCACACTATTGAAGGATTATCATTATTTGGAAAGGGTGCAATGGCTTCAACAAAAAAAGTGTAATTGAATAGCCCTTTACTTGATTATATGTGTCGATTTCCATCCTTTTTTCCCATGTTTGAGGATCCCTGGCTGCCCTTTCTCCAGATCGTTATCAACACAGAGGAAGGAGACTGTCATTGATAACTTTTATATATATATATCATATTCTGGGAGCAGCCATTAGTTTAAACCTGTAATTGTTAAGACGGAAACACTTCTACAAGTTTAGCAGTTTAGCTAGCTCCAAATGCTAATAAGTGTCTCAGCAGTAAACCAAAGCTGTTTCTGTGATCTGAGCGAGGAGACTTATTTAACCTTTTTCAAATAATGTTTTCTAACCAGCAGACCTCGGTTATGTTTGTCAGACCCTGTGGCTGATAGCTAGCATTGAGATCAAGGACTTCCACTTCTGTGAAAAGACTCAGAGGAAAAACCTGGTCTATTAACAACAGTATTTCTGTATTTCATTTTTTTATATATTTCATTTGTGTTTGGAGTAGAATGTTTCTGAGAGATTACCTGCTGCAATAAAGTCGAGACCATAATGAGTCCTATATCCAAAACGATCTGTTTTGGCAGAGTGGTGTATGAACTGTTCTTCAGGGTTTAACTTTTTTTCAGAATTTGTCTGGTTTCACATTACAGTACAGTAGTGTTGTTACATAGTAAACAGATTTGGCTTTTCTATCAAGCTTTATACACAAGTTTCTCAGTTGCCTTAAAGTGATCTATTCAGAACCTCTTCCCTCGTGTCGGAAAGAAACGCAAGGTTTGGTTTGTTCCACACATCGTGCTCATCTCCAATGGAATTAAACCAAGAAATGCTTCAGTGCCAGCGTTCCTTCTGCTATAGCATAAATTCAGTCCAGGTTACTATTTTAAAGGGTCTGTTAGAAGGCTTTTTCATTAAAGTTTTGGTAATTAATTGTATTGATAATGTGAGGCTTGACACAATGAATTCTGATGCATGCTATGGTCACTACCATCAAGTGAAAATACAACTAGTCATATTCAACTGGGACAATTGTTCAAATATAATCAATCAATGTAGACTTTGTTAGCACCTTAAGTTTAGGACTCATTGGCTTAGTGATAATCTGTGTAAGATTTAAATATTTTGCACGAACGAGTCCTGTGTTTCCCTTTACATGTTAAAATATCCAAGGAGGATCCCTGAGATGACATGAAGGTGGCTAACATTTCAAGTTAACTGGGTTAGCATACATTTCTCAGCAGAAGGGGAGATACACTCCTACAGGTATAATATCATAGCTGTTTCCTAATATTAGACTGAATGCTAGTAAATCAATTAGCTTAGTGATGCAGACTAGCAGGGAGAGTAAGAGAGGATGTTTTGTAAAAAAAATTAAAACCACAATTTTTCCCAATCCTGTCTTTCTTAAATACACGGTATCCACCAAGCTTTATATCAGCATTATTACTGTTCTTTAATGAATGCAATTCCAGCTTCAAGTCTGGAGTTGACTGTGATATTAATCTTAATGAATACTCTATTTAGGTCCAAAAACCCAATCAATCAATATAGGCTTGATTACCAGAACAGGTTTACATGACAGGGGTGTATCAACTGTAATATTCTCACCTCTCACCACTCTCATCAAAATAATAAGGAGCTCTTACAGTAATAAAAGGAGAGATGTTATCAACTGACTATATGGCTCGGACCAATGTTTCCCAGTAATCATTTGGACCAAGTGCTGTTCCAATGTTTCCCAGTAATCATTTGGACCAAGTGCTGTTCCAATGTTTCCCAGTAATCATTTGGACCAAGTGCTGTTCCAATGTTTCCCAGTAATCATTTGGACCAAGTGCTGTTCCAATGTTTCCCAGTTATCATTTGGACCAAGTGCTGTTCCAATGTTTCCCAGTAATCATTTGGACCAAGTGCTGTTCCAATGTTTCCCAGT
>JACXGJ010011603.1:0-19498 GCA_016801105.1 Esox niger | reverse complement strand
TTCTTAGGAGGGAAGTAATATTGACCTATAATGCTGTTTTCAATGCAAGCCTGTATACTTCAAGCTATGGCTCAGATATGCTCAGTTATAACAGGTGCCACTGTATCTAGTGGTGTGTTGAGATCACGATGGAAATTATCTGTCAAAATATCATTCACCATAGGAACAATATATTTTTTTATATGTGTGTGTGTGCACGTGTGCGCGCGTGTGTGTGTTTTAGGTCTACAATACCTGGGAGATGTCACGAAGTGTATGGGTTGTAGAGGAATTTAAATAACATTCTGATTCAGCTCCAGGATGGACAGAATTCAAAAGCTATAGAAAAGGGTGGCCTTGGGTACGCCAATGGTCTAAGCCAGTGCAACTGTCAGTATCGGCAAAACATACCTTCTAGACAGCATGTCATGTTTTGTTTGAACTGTTATAATGAAGTAGTCTAAACCTAAAGGATAATGAGTAGAGATGGATACAGGTATGACCACAGTAGGATGGGTTTAAATCTATGGTAATGTGTGGGGACTGATACATTCTTAGCGAAGATAAGACTTGAAAAGAGAGGAAATGCCATTCCCAGGGCATCACTGTCATTATCCAAGGTATCCATGTACATTAATATCTCCTACAATTAGACATTTACCGGACAGGATTTCAAAGCATGATATCAAGTTGGATGTCAAAAAGAGGCCTAGATGGTTTGTTGACAAAATTTTTTTCATTTAAACATTTAAAAACCTTTACATAATTTAAATAAATGTCACACACATGACTTGGGATGCCGAGCGAAAGAGGAGGAGAGGGTTAATGTGTTTGTCTGGTGCGTCGGGTGTTTTATGTCTGATATTAACATGTGCCCATTTACAATACTAACAATATCCTCAGTGTCTGCCAATTACAATCACAATAACCCATCAAGACTTGTCTACGAATGTGATTTTAGCAGTGTTTTACCATCTTTTATGACACAGATTACCAAATTATGTAAATAGGCTTGAAAGAAGATAGACTTCAAATAAAGTGAAGAATATTAAGAATATTTACCTATGCGTATTGTCATGATAACATTGTTGACAACTCTAATTTGCCTTTTGTTATATGTTTAATTCTCTTCAGTCAAGCCTCCTGCCCCAAAGGTTACAATTACAGAGAAAGACAATAATCTCCATCTGAGTTGGGACCATCCAAATTTTTCTCAGCCCCAATGCTGGGAATACAAGTTAAACTACACCAAGTGTCAAGAGTCATTGGTAAGGCCTGGATATGTGACTCGTCTGCACACATTCTTATATATTCAACCATTTATTGATTCTGATCATTCTGAAACCTTTCTTATTTACAATAACAACACATTTCTGTTGTTCTGCTTCCCAGTGGTGTTTTCAGTAGTTTCCTGTTTAACTCTCACTCTGTAATGACATTGTCATACAGCTTAGTCTCACTGAACAAATAAACAGATGAAGAAGCTTATGTTTAGCTGGCTGCAGGCAGGACACTGGTCAGACAATGGATCTACTGTCACAAAAAGACACTCCTGTAGTCCTTCTTTGCTTGCAAGTGTTATAAGTTCAAGTGCCACGTTTCCGTTTGAGACTTTTGTCAGGTTTAAGGTTGGAGTAAAACAATGGGAGTATAATAATGGTACCATAAAAATCCAATTACAGATGGTATTTGATCATTGCAATGATAGTCTTTGCTCGTCAGTTCTCAAAGAATTATCTTACTAACAATATTAAATCACTAACAGCAACAGATTTGTGGACATAACAGTGCATCTATAGAAATGACTGTGATTATCCTTTTACACTTTATTCACCAATATGTTAGGACTTGGATTTAAACCCTCTGTTCTAGCCAATGTTTTATTTTTGACTGTCTTGCTTTTGGCATGATGTGCCTTTTTGAGTTTTCGTTTTGAGTATTTATTTATCTCCCCTCTCTTATGTAGGTTTTGAAGGAATTTGACCACAAATCTTCTTTCTGAAGAGTTTCATTATTGATTTTTTTAATTGATTTAGACATTGTTGTTTGAATGTACAAACAAATGTTTTAACTCACTTATACTACTGTCTAATGTAAACTCATTTAAATACTATCATTGCCATTATATTAATTTGATGTCATTTTTAGTGGTGATGTTTGTCTTCAAAACAAAATTTAGCTAGCAGGGGTGTGTGACTGGAATTTTTTATTAAACTTACAACACCTACAAGCAATGACAGAGAATGGGAACAGTTTTTTTCTTCTTAACTCCTGGTGAAGAGTTAATACAGGTGTGCGTTTACATCAGATGACATATTTCTGCTGAGACAATACTTAATATACAAATACAACTTTAGCTATTGGAACATTGGTTATTATAAAAATACTGTATATTTTGTGATAAAAGGCCCTTGACATCTGCTGTTTTTACCCCTATTTGAGTTCTACCTGTGATTCTGTTTGTTACTTACAGAATAAGTTAATAAAGTCAAATTCAGAGACTATACCGTATGACCCAAGATGTGAGTACAGAGTCTGGATTAAAGCAGTCTATATTTCCCTCTGTGGGAAGGGAGAAAGTGATTGGAGCGAAGCAAAACATTACGGTACTTTCTTCCTTTTCTTTAATGTTTGCTCTCATGCTTTATTTCACACTTTTCTTTTAGGTCACAGATGGGGAACATTATATTTCCATTGAATGTCTTGAAACTTAGCAAATAGAAAAGTAACAGAATGCAAAATATCTAATAAAGACCATAGTCTGTAAACTGTTCCATTATGTTTGTGAATTGTACATTGTCCTGCGTAAGTATTGGGACAGTAACGTCAAAATTGCTATATTTGCTGTATACTCAAGGCATTTGAGAATACGATTAGAAGAGGATTATTAGGCAAAAGAACAGACTAATCTTATATTCCTGCGGTTTGACACATATCATTTACCAATTAAGAATAACAGCAATTTCAAAGTTCCATCCCCCCAGTAATAGGACAATTCAATGAAATGTACAAGGTATGAAAGCTAGTATTTAGTCACAAATCCTTTGCATGCAATAACAGCCGTGAATCTGTTATCCACTGACATCACCAAACTCTTGGTGGTGCTTTGCCACCAAGACTTTATTGCAGCCATTTTGAGCTGTTGCTTGTTTGGAGGAGGTTCTGACTTTAGTCTCTTTATGAAGTGAATTGCATGTTCAGTCAGATTAAAATCAGGAGATTGAGATGGCCAGTCAAAAACTTTTCTTTTTCACACGATAAAATCATTAGTTTTGTTGGCGGTGTGTCTTGAGTCATTGCCCTTTTGCATTGTGAAGTGTCGCCCAATGAGCCTTGTGGTATTTTTCTGGTACATTGGTTGGCAAGATGTTTCTGTTAACTTCTGAATTCATCTGCTTCTGCCTTCATTCGTTACACCATCAATAATGCTTAGAGAGACCTTACCAGAAGCAACCATGCATACACATGCCATGACACCTACTCTACCATGCAAAGTGTGCAGTTCCTTTTCTGGTCCGCACTATGCCTTCTCATCACTCTGATGAACCTTATCAGGCTCATCTGGCGGTAAAACTATACAGACTGGCTTCTGTAATTTCAATATCAAATTCAGCTCCTTTCTGTTTGTATTTTGCCTTTGTAATTCTGCAAAAAGCTAATTTTGATGCCAAATGTTCCAGTACTTGCTGACATAAAATTGGGGGAGGGAACTGTGACAGTGCTGTTTTTCTTAGTTGAGTAAACGGTTGGTAGAGGTGTTGAAATGACAGAAAGAAAAGTTGACATTCTTTTATGTTGCCTCATTAATCTTTTTATCGTATTTCCGTATGCCTTGAGTGTTCAGCAAAAACAATTTGGGACTTAACTGCCCCAATACTTACGAAAGACACTGTATGTAATATGGTTAGGTTAGACAGATTCTGTCTAAAATAAAAACCTGATGTTCTGGTTTGTTTTCAGGTGTGAAGGACTGGTTTCGTACTGTGCTTGCCATTGTCATTCCAGCCTCATTGTTCTTATTCGTCATCCTGTTTTTTTGTTGTTTCATGAAGTAAGTCAACCTCGACTATATAAATGGGTCTGCATTCTGCATGTGTCTTTGTGAGGGGTTTCCTTAAATCTTTAATTGGTTATAACAAAACAAATAGCTCAGAAAAGGGTTTCAGTAGAGAACTTTTTTCAATCCTTTCCAGGCACAAAAAAAAGATTTTTCCAAAGATTCCACGACCGTCTATGACTTACAAGGACACACTGAACAGCATTGAGGAACAGAAGGTGAGAACAGTCTTTGACAAACAGTCTTTTACAATTATCAGCGTCTGGGTAATGTTGCTTAACTTATATGAAGACATCAGCAGAATACTGTAGATACTTAAGTTCCCCAGACCGGTCACTAATCATCACTGTGACTGAATCTACCCCTACCCAACACATGTACATGAACTTATAATATTCTAACATACACACACTAGGGGAATTAGGCAGTGGAGGCAAGGAGAGAGAGCTGGAAACAGAAATGTTCCACCTCGTGTTTTCACCACTCATGCGTCACAAGCGAATAACATTTACCGTCCCTTAGTGAACGTGCAACATGCTAAAAAGGGTCACAAATCATTTTATTGATAAAACGATAAGTCGCAGATGGTTTGAACATGCCTGATTCATTGAGGGTGTCGCAGATTGTAAAACTCACATTAGGTCACATGATGGTTCGGTGAGACAATCAAGGAGGAAACTCCTCCACTGATCTACAGACAAACTGACATCTAGCATCAGATTTGGGTCAAGGAGGACAGAATAAAACGATAACCTTTATGGAGTGAGAACACAGCACAGACCAGACGAACACACACCAACGGACTCCTCATTCTCTCTGTGTTCCAGACCATCGGAGGCGATCTCTATGTCCCAGTTGAGGAGGATGTGGAATGTAACATCAGCCTGGAGAATGAGCCACCTCTTCCCATAATGCAGCCTGACTCCTGCGAGTAAAAACACACAGTAGTGATGACTACTATATAGACGGCAACAGGAGTTGGAATGTAGGGTGGCTACTGTCACTTTCGCTGACAGTGCCCAGTGTGTGATTCATGATGGGGTGGGATATCCGCTATTACCGGTAAAAATTCATGTATGAAGTATGTGGAGCAGGACCTCCTTAGATATTAGGTGGTGCCTACATTATGACGTATGAACTTATGTCCAATGACTGAAGTATGACGTAGTGTCTGTTACTTGTGTAACCTATCGATTGTGCAGTGTGCACATGATGACACAATTTATATCAACACGGTTAATATCATTGGTGCAAAGGCTTCTGGGTTTTTTAGAGTTGGGTCGACATTTCCAATATTTGGTGATAGTGGATATCTTGTAGAATGAGGAAAAAAAGGTAGGTATAACGAGTCAGTTATAACGAGTGTACTCACTGATGGGCAGTTCTGATTATAAGTCCAGTCTGGTCAAAAACAAAAATGTGTAATTTATGGCCTGATCACTCCTAATCGTAACTCACTGCCGCCTGTCAAGCAAAATACCCAACATGTAATACGTTTAGCCTGATATCATTACAAAGATCCAAGGGATATATTTATTTGGCATGACACTAAAACATCAAGCATGTTGATATAAATCGTGTCATCGTGTGCATACTGCACAGCCGTTAAGCTTACCCCGACCCCGCGTCGTAATTCCATCAACGGTCATGAATTAGTCATAACAGAAGTACCACCCGATGCGACAGGAAGTCCCGCCCCACATATGTCATATCAGAAGTCCCGCCTGTCATAAGTCATCCACGCCCACCAGGATCATGAATCACGAAGGTGCCCGTAGCCCCACAGGACCTAACTCAGCCCGGATGACCAGGTTGCAAGGAAACGTCAACGGTGGTACTGCCTCTTCCGGCAACCTCTTGACAGTGGCTTTTGTACATTTGCATACAGGGTAAACAGAATAAATACTGTGATGGAAATGTACCATTTGTTTATAGTTATTCGAATTATTGTAAGCCTTCATTTAATGTGTGGTATTTTCTACGTGTTAAGTCAGGATTCAATCGATTAACAGCACATCAGAAGCTGATATAGGGACCAGTTCCAGTGGAGACAGGTTTGTTTATTTTCAGGTCCTTCGTGACGTGAATAGGCCAGAAGTGTTTACCTGTTAACCTTTTGTCTATAGGTGGGATTTTACTTTATTATCCTTGGTGTCGGTTTTTCCATTCTTCTATAAATAGAGCCTCCATGTGCACATAACATGTTGGCTATACATTTAAGTGTATGCTGTTTGATCACATTTTTGTTTATTGTACCGTACTGTGCTGATGTCTGAATAAAAAAATCTGAAAAAAGCTATTAATCCGGGCAGTTAGTGGTCTCAAACATTATAACAAAAAATAATTACTATGAATTCAGTAAAAAGTGGGATGAAGTCCATCTGTCGTCGAAGAGGTATTTGAAATAAGGTGTCAAGCTGTCTCACAGGGTATCAGTTTAATACCTAACATGTTTTGTAACTTTTTTCCATGAATTTCTATGCCTTTATTTGACACAGAAGTGAGTTTGGACTGGGAGGGAAGACCCTCCGAAAGAAAAACTTAGACAAAGTGTCTAACTGGATTGCAGTCCCTCTAAACATCTGGCATAAAAATAGATACCCAGAATTTGAAAGAAGCACACAAATATTACGATGGGTGGCATACGACACAGAATTTCCACCAGCTGAATTGGACAGTAGGTTTAAGAAATTGACAGATATGGGTATTACTTGATATTGTATAATTTCCTCAAACCAAGGTATGGATACATTTCAACAACTCACAGAATTTTGAGAAACACAATATCATTAGATATCTTTAATTGAGGCTTTGACAAAATATTAAATGTACTGGGGATAGAGTGATGATGGGTCTGATAGGGATGCGCATCTAGGCCCATAAAGGTAATGTTGTGACGGAAGGCTCCGTCATCTCCCGCTTTTCCTGTCTTCCCTACTGCCATGAACTCATCTCGGTCTCCTTCATTTTTCTAGTCTACAATTGTCACTCACCAGGTCCCAATTAAGTCACTAGTATGTGTTTAAATGTTTCTCCTCTGCTCCCCTCATTTGTCGGTCAGTGTTCCATGTTGCAGTGTGTTCCGATGGTAGTGGTGAGTTTCGCTTCGGTCCGTTTTGTTTCGTTTACCTGTTTGTGTTATATCGGTTATAGTCAAGTGCTCTGTGTTTTCTGTTCTTTTTGTGTCAGTAAAGACAGCACCGACTAATACCCTGCCTGCGCCTGGTGCGTTCGGACCACAACGTCACAGCTGTTACAAATGTGAACAGAAAATTGATTTCCAGTAGGTATTTCTGTTTACTAATGGAGAGCGGTCTTTCAAAAATGTATGTTAAATCGAAGTGAAAGAAATAAGCTAATATAAAATGTACTGAGGATGACTGGTTAAACATATGTATGACGCAGTCTACCACCTCCAGCTCTGAGTAGTGTAAGGGGAATTAACATGGACACTTTTTCTAAGGTCCTTTATAACTCCTAAATTAAAGTTTACAAAGCTACAAACATGAACATGGTCAATGGTGGAGAATGTGTGGGAATGTGTCTGCTGGTCATTTTTATATTTTTTGGGCGAGTCCTAATATCTCTTCTTACTGGATAGATGTGGTGACAGTGATCAGATCGATCATCAACCCTGGCCTTGATTTAAATTTTATATCTGTCATATCTGGCAAACTGCCTACTGGACCATTGAAACAAGACCGATATCTATTACAGATGCAGTACTCTTGGCAGGTACTAAAAAAGCGATAACCAGGAAATGGCTGAATAGTGAACCCCCAACAGTAATTTAATGGACAGGAATAGTTCAGGAAATTAATGTTATGGAAGAATGTATTTCTCCCTGAAACACACCACCAAAAAAAGAAAAATATTGAAAAACCTGGAAATCTTACTTGAACACAGTTTGATTGTGCTTTTTTTATATATCTGTTTGGAGGGCTTTGCTCTACCATTCTCTGTACTCCTGAGTAAGGGACCTTCTCCTTGGCTTTGCCTTGACATTGGCTGACCCAGAACCATAGAAATCTACGACCTCAGAGGACAATCAAAAACACAAAGGGACCCCAGACCTTCATATTTTCTCATAACTGAACCTCATTGATCTACTTTTTCTATTAATTAATTTTTTTTAAATCGCTTTTTTTAATAGACTTTTAATCATTTTAATTTTATCTCTCGTATTGTCTCGTATTATTATTATTATTATAATAGGAAAGTTAATTACAGTTAATTATTACCTTAAGATATGTGCTATGTTGCAACATTTTTTTTAAGTTTATTTATTCTTATTCTAATGTAATGTTAGGAATCATTGCCCAGATTAATAGCTTTTCAAATGCGCAGTATTGTATATTTTGTTAGAATTTTTTATCCTGGAATTTGTTTTGGAACAGAAGTCATTGAATGTAGGACCCTGGAGGGCCACTCTAACCTCTCCCACTGAGCGAAGGTCATTGAAAAGACATCTTTAAAATGATTTTGTTCATTGGTAAAGACCCTGGGAACATTTTTGAGGTCCACAAATACAAACAACTTGACATGGACTGAATCAGTGCTGTTATTCAATATGGGTGTCGACTCATTTTATTTTCAGGTTCAGGAGGTCTGATATTTTTTTGCAATATATTCTATTATATAGATAAAAAAGTTTATTTATTCTATTGCTCAAGCAGCAGAACATTTGAAGTGCCAGTACTCATTTCAAGTCATCCCTTTCCAAAGTCAAGCCTCATCCCCAGGGGAACTCAGGCCCGGCGCCACAGGGGTGCAAAAGGGGGCAGTGCCCCCCCCCCCCACAGTTCGGTTTCGTCATCAACTCTGCAGATGGTATATGAATTAGATGCAGTGGTTGGGGTAAAGGAGGTGGCCGGGCCCAGTAGCGCTGAGGTCCCACTGAGGATGGGGCTTGACTTCGGAAAGTGTTTACATGAAATAAGCACTGACACTTCAAATGCTTGTCTTATCACTGGCGTGGCGCAATGACGTCCGGCCTGATGCATCATGTCCAGGGATTGGAAATGGTCCCTCAGTCATTTCATCCGGCAGCCGGGCTGGGTGGGACCGTTGTCTGTGGGTCTGATGTGGTCCCAGTCTAAGGTCAAGGCGAAGAGCAGAACGAATGGTGGAGATGTAGTCACAGTTGAGAATGAGACATCATAAATTTGACTCTGAATCATTTCGGGTCCTGATCGTTTTGTTGATATGAATTCCTTCCCCCCCGCTAACCCTGAGTGAGATATATTTTTCAAGTGTAAATTCATGGGAGGTCTGATGGAATCAAACTCTGTGTTTATTATCCAAGTTTTGAGAAATTCCCATGGCAATAGTATACAGATAAATCATCAACTATAATGAATATTCCTCATGATAGCTGATCATACTGCCCCGTAAAGTTGTCTTGATAGAGTTCACTTACTCTTGACATAGTAGGACAGTTTTTTTTCTTAAAGTTGTTTTAACATCACCATAACATTACTAAATCTTAAATATCAAGAGAGTACTTCGTACTCGTACTCGTAAGAACCTTGATCTCTCAACTCTGAATAGTCCATCTCCAGGGCTATTACAATATGTGACAATCCGTGGCGATTGTTACTTGTTTTCCACGCTGTAAGTATAGTCCAGGCTTTTCACCATATATCACAGAGAGGTTCAAAGCCTTTATATTGAAGTTTCTTAGTCTTAAAAATATTTGCTTGTTATGTAAATATTTTATCCTGGAGTTAATATTTTCAGAATCCCGTATATTTTGCCAAGTTTTTCTGGAAGTTCCAAGGTCATCCAACTTTCCCATGGATATGTATTTGGAGCACATCAAGTCTGCCATCCATTAGGATTGGCCCTGGTATGCCTGGATTCTCAGACATTTCTAGCAGTTGTTTAAAATTGTCTTCAGTGTGTTTTAATGGCGAGAAACACAGAACAGAGAGATTGCATGTCTTCTGGGCCCTGGATGTGTTTTATTGAAGATAACAAAGGAGGTGAGGTGACAATCTAAATCAGTTCTAATAGACTGGGTGTTTATACCGTCCACCCTGCTCCTGCTATAGAAGTAAAATGAGATCCTCTCTGTGTCTGAGAGTTTACCTTTAACCGTATGAGTATCGCTGACCACAGTTCCTACACCAAATGCTGATATGTTAAGACGCAACATGCCTGCTGACATGATTAGACTCACAATCTCCTGTGTGTCCATTCTCTATTACACGCATGTAAATGACCTGATGTGTCATCATTACACTATATTCTCAGTTTTTATTTAAAGCAGCAGTGCATAATCCAAACAAAGGCAAAATAGCTGCCCTACCACTCTTTTTGAACATTTGAAGTATGGGCCGGATGAATTTTGTCTAATCCTTCTTAAAAGAGTGACAGGCTATGGCAGTGTTAACAAGAGGGGGTACTTCAGAGGTACCCCATGCAGAGCAACATTCTAGCAGTGCTACAGTAACTAATAAAGGGTGGAACCATCATGGCATCCACATCATAGTTGTAATCCATGTACTGAAGCACAACACCTAACCTTAGGTTTCTGATGGGCTAGGATAGTTGTACTATGTTCATGAGGTCTTGGTAAGTTGTATTCTCTAAGGACCGTAACAGCCAGGCATGGCCGTCGCCACGCCAGATTTTATATTTCTATGTTGAGTATTTTTAGGTCCCAGTTATTCTTTTTCGATGTTGTTTTCGTTAGCGTTGTTTCATTCAGTGTATGCATTGATTTAAACTGTCTAGTCTTCTCACCTGGGTCTCGTTGTCCCCTCGTCACCTCCCTACTTAGCCTCCTTAGAACATTCTCTGTTGTTCAGTCATTGTTTCTTGTTATGTATCCTGACCTTTAGTTTTGAGTTATGTAAAGAATTCTGGTGAGAAGGTAAGTCTTTGAATTGAAAGTCTTTATTAGCCTTACTTTGAGATTGTGTCTTGTTTCATCATAAGACATGACAAGCATCAATAGATAAAATGGATTTTGTAACCATAGACCACCATGTTAGTGTCATTAAATGAGAATTTCTCCAAATATTCCATCCGTAATATCCTGCTGTTAAGAAACAAAGAGAAGAAACATTAACAGACTTTTTATTGATTAGCATTTGGATAATGTCAAACCCGAGTTCATACATTTTTAAATGGACATCAGAACCCTGAAGTGTGAGGTATCATTGATCAGCTGACTGGAGTATTACACCCCATTAGTCAAGCTTTCTAACGTACTGTAATACATCCAATCTAACTCTTCAGTTAGTCAATGTGTCAGTTGGATATTTGGCAAGGTGTTTAATTTGCACTAAAGAAAAAGGTTATTGTTTATTCACCAGAATAATTCTGCTGCTCCAGAACTTCTCACGCATATTCTGTGCCATTGGTGGAACGTCGACAGAACTAGTCTAATGTAGACACCCTCTTTCTCATTCCATCTCACCAATTGTAAACATCCTGTCATCTGTGTACTTTGGGATGTTCACTGTTCAGTATGCCAGTTTTCTAGAGAGTATGACTATTGTATGACTATTGTCTTGGAGAGAATGTACCATGTATTACTAGATTATAAAGCAGATAACTGTCAGACTTTGCTGCTTAGTCACCTTGTGGGTTACAGTTTTTGCTCATGTTGCTCAACTTTCGAAGTACAGTTTTTGCTCAACTTTTTAAGCATCCTAAAATTCTTGTATTAAGGCCGTTAGTTTGCCGTTATTAATATATTCTTTGAATTTTGGACTTTTGCAAATCATATAGAGAATAAAATATAATATTAATGTCCATCCAGGATAGATTTATTTTTGGCACCACCATTCATTGACACTGGAAGCACATATTACACATTCTCACACATTAAAACTATCAGTTCCTCATGAAACAACATAATCATTAATCTAAGACAATGCAATGTAGAATGAGGCCATGTTAACATTTCAGCACTTTAGACATCCGCTTACCTAATGACTAAAGAAATAAGCCACACACCTCATGTCAAATATTGTCTCAGCTACTAAATGTTTTCTCTTGTTTCAAAGTCATTAAGGTTCAATAGTTGTATATTATATTGTCATGTCAGTGCTACATGAATTGAAATTATTTCCATTTCATCATTTTTTCAGTTTGTTTATTTTTTCCACTTAAACCACACTTGCAGCACAAGCCACTTAATAGGTTATTGGTTTTATTATTGTGAAATGCCATTTTAGGCATTTGCAAATAAATACGTTAGCAGGGAGGGTCCAGCCTTTAAAAGAATAGAAACGTTGTCTGGTTTGGTTTTCTTAACCGTAGTGGTGTGTAGTAGCACATCATGCCAAGACAGAAAAGATCTATCCAAAGATCTCAGTGCCACGACGGCAGGTAAGGATCCAAACGCGGACCAGGGAGGGACATGGAAGTGACAGACAGCGGAGTCGAGAGCGAGCAGTCAGACGTCTCTTGTACCGGTAACGGAGGCACAGGCGGGCAGCAGACAGAGTAGTCGGGGACGGGCAAGTGGTCAGACCACGATCGGTCGGCAACGGTTCAGTCAGGGAGCAGGCAGAGTAGTCGGGGACAGGCAGGCGATCAGAATTTGGGCAGGGAGCAGAGATACAGGCAGGGAGCAGACAGAATAGTCTGGAACGGGCGAACGGTCGATACACGGGGAGTCGGGACGAGAGTTTGAAGAGTGTGCGGCGTGGCTTGCAAGCAGTAACCATTGATCCGGCAGGGGTGAAGTGGCAGGGAGTTGTATTTGTATGCGTGGTGATGAGGTGAATGGGGACAGGTGTGTGACTTGGTGCGCACTGAAACTCATGAGCGCGGCGACCGAAATGAGAAGGATGTCCTACATTTAATCTACAAATGGATAAATGTCAAGCACATTTCCAATCTACTGAAAGTCAGATTGTCCCACCAAACACAGACTTTGACTGCAATTCCACATACCCTTGCTCTGCTTAAAAGGGGCTGCCCCGCCATCATTGAGTCAAACCACACGGAAGTATTATATATTGATTAATATTTTCGAAAACATATTTTTAATATGTGCCTATATATTTTTTTGCATATACTAATATAATTATTATATGTATTACTAATGTATGGCCAAATATATTTACATATATTGGCCGTTTTCAAATCTGTTTTAATGTCTTAAATACAAAATTATATTATCTAACTAATATATTTCCATATTCGTATTATTTTCTGTATTGTGTCATTAAAGTGCAAAGTGCAAAACTGTCCTGTGGTCTGACGCATCAAAACTGAAAATAATTTTTGGGAATCCTGGACGCCACGTCCTCAGTATTAAAGAGGGACCATATGGATTCTTATTGGAAAGTTCAAAAACCGGCATCCATGATGGTATGGGGGTACATTAGTGCACATGGCATGGGTGACTTGCACATCTGTGAAGGCACCATTAATACTGACCAGTATATACAGGTTTTGGAGTAAAATATGCCACCATCCGGATTGTCTGTTTCAGGGGAGGCCTTGTTTTTTTCAGCAAGACAATGCCAAACCACATTCTGTATGTATTACAACAGCATGGCTCCATATTAAAAGAGTCCAGTTGCTAATCTGGCCTGCCTGCAGTCTGAAACTGTCCCCCACTGAAAACATTTGGCACATTATGAAACAAAAAATAAAACAAAGGAGACCCCAAACTGTTGAGCAGCTGAAATACTATATCAAGCAAGAATAGGTATACACTTTTACAACTACAGCAGTTGATCTACTCTGTTCACAAACTCTTACAGAGTATTGTTAAAAGTAGAGGCGATGGCAAACATGCCCCTGTCCCAAATTTGGAAATGTGTTGCAGGTATCAAATTCAAAATGGGCATGTCTTTTTCCAAAAAACAATACAATTTCTCAGTTTCAACATTTGATATGTTCTTTGTACTATTTTCAATTAAACATAAAGGATAAAGGATAAATGATTTGCACATCATTGCATTCTGTTTTTAGTTGCATTTAACGCAATGTCCCAACATTTTTATAAACAGGGTTGTAACACAAACTAAATATATTTATTTAATTTCAAGGAGAGAACAAATGATACTGAGCGATAAATCTAAACGTTAGTAAATATAAAACGAATAGTCAAAGCAACTTAAAAATCTAGTAGTGTGCTACCATATTTCAAGTGCAAATTAGGCCTACTGATAAGTAACAGTCTATGGTTCTCAAGTTTCTATGTGAAAACCAACATATCCACTTTCTCTCGGTGGATCTAAGTGGCGTTGTAATCTTCTCCTTTCTCAGAAAACAAAAATGTGTCCAAATGGGTGACGTAATATTCGGTTTAGCAGTTGAAGCCAGATCTCCTTATAGGGTGACATCTTTCCTCGACATACAATTACAGTATAATAGGTTCCCTATTTTCCAAAGTTGTTTATATTTTCAAAGTGTGTACTAAAATCACTTTGGTGTTATAAATACGCTTACAAAATTATAGGTCTAGACTTCAAATGAACACAACTAAATGACAAAAGACGTAATGATTTAATTAATAACATGAATAAAGCATGCATGTAAAACAATCTACTACGGTTGTGGTGGTTTTTTTTATTCCCACATGAGTATTGCGACACCGCTGTGGCAGTGCGGTTATTGCGACAGCCATGGCAACACCGGCTTGATAAGCTACGGGTGTACTTGTATTCTTCTACCCAGAAATGCATTTCTTTTGGTTTTTGATTAATTATTTTACAGTGTCACGTGTTTAATTAGCTGACGGTGTAAAAAGTATGTTAGAACAGAGAACTTTCCGGAGCACCCAAGTAAGCTCAGGTGAAACCAATTATCTTCAAAATCACACACCATTTGAGCATGTTGGCCTCCATTTGTGTTAAATTGTAGTGATGCACATGATTTCAGGATGGGTTCAGCAGTTTCAGTAGGTTCCCTCTGTTGCCATAATGCTCTATTTAAATACACTTTTTATTGAACCACTTACAAATATGGGTAGCATAAGAATTGTAGCCAAAATTGTACTGAATGTATTTTGTTACAGCGATTAAAAGAAAAATCGAATGAGCCCACAACTTAAAAACATGAGACAGAACTGTTAAGGTACTCCATCACTACAGGCCCAAAATGAACCTCCCTCACCCCTCCCTTCCAGCCTCTGTACCCTTCTGAACTATCGTCCCCCATTCTCCACCAACATTTCTCCACCCTGACATTTTCTTGCCAAAATGAGACTACTACTTGTTGTTGGGGTTTGGGTAAACTGTTCAGGTCTGTTGAGACTCCCAGGATAATTCATATTAATTATTAATTATCCTGTCAAATGTCTCAATGCCAAATGGATTCTCAAGGATCCAAAAAGGATCTCAAAAAACAATAGCTGTTCATGTTCGACAAGAGGGGAAAAAAGTGAATATGTCCTTTGGAGTTGGACACTTGTCTCACGGAGCAGTGTTTCTCAACCCTGCAGGGCGGGGTGCCTCCAGGAGCAGGGCTGAGAAACACTGTCATCGAGAAAAGGCATCAGAAGAGATCCTATGTCGTTGATCTGTGAAACAACTTGAATTGTGTGAAACAATATCCAGAGTTAATTTAGCAGGATTGGTTGTAATCCAAATTAGTCCTCCAAGTCTGCTTAGAGGTGTCTATACTGAGTTATTTCATCCACCTTCAACTGATGGCATCTGGAGAGTAATTCTCCATTCAAAGCTTCTATCCTGTGGCTGTTACAGTCCCCCTGACTTGTGGGAATAGTGACGTAGGGTTACAAACTTCTGTTTGCTATGAGTTTATACGATTTTGTTTTTGAGACAGGAGCCAACAAATTTCTATTCTCTTTCTGTTCGCTTTTCTTTCTTCCTACATCTGTGTGTCTTTGCAAAGGTGGACAAGGGAGCTTTTACACCAATCAAGTGCTACGGGCTCAGGGTGTTGGTCTATCTGGGCTGGTGGTGGTGTATGAGTATCGCCTGGCATTGCATCATTCCACTGGCATTTTTATGGGTGTGTCCAGTTCAGCTCTGGTGGATTTCCCCCTGTTCAAACACATCTCGCCGCCCACATCAGAGGCTCAGTAAAGCCTCAGTATATTGATTCAATGTGGGGAACTGCAACTACAAGATTTTCCAAAATTTCATAACAATGGACCATATCAAGTGTTTCCGAAACTCTGCTCTGATAATGGTTTCCATGATTTGACATGAGGTTCCAGAATTTCTAATAGTTGCCTAATTTTCTTTTCTAGTATCTTCTTATTAGTGAGCTGGTCTGATTGTGGCAAAAAATGGTATGACCTCTTGAATTAAATGAGCAACACAGTTTTCCTATTATATCCACTACAATACTGAAGGATAAGAGGCCTCAGTTTCTTTCCATACTGCACCCACCTGCTTCAATAAAAGACATCAGATCATCTCTCTGTGACAGAGAATTCAGTAATATGAGCGATTGATTTTTAGATACAATTTCAAGGCACTCCGTAGCCTAAAACTGTACATGTGGAACTGTGTAGAAATGAAAGGTATTATAACTTAACACTGGAAATTCAGAGCTGTTCAGAAATTACAAGCTACAGGGATAGACATCATCATTAGCAGTCTCACGAGCAGATCAACGTAAATGTAACAAACACTGACCTTGTCACTTATTTTCAACTTATTAAAGTATTCTTTTAAAGAACAACAGATAGACAAGGGATAATCAACATATTGCAATTAATATATTAAATTGACTACTTAAATTACGAGTTTAGTATAGCTCGATGCACATTTGATTCGAGATGATGTACAATGCCATCTTCTTACGGAGAGAAGAATCATACCTGATACGATGTTGTCAATTCTCATTATCTATCCGTTATGGAACCGTATAGAAAACGAGTCCCATAGGCATGACATGATGCAACTGTAGTGCAATAGCAGTGGCTAGGCTACTTAAGATTCTGTAGGCTACGCGCTTTGTGTCATCGAGGCTGTCCACGTGCATTAATTTCCACCCATCCGTAAATGGAGTTTTGGTTGATCAAAATTGAAAAAATTACGCTAAACATTTTGAGGGAGGCAGTAGAAGCACGGAGTTCCTTAACTGAATGTGTTTATTCTGAGCTTATTCATCTAGAAAAAACTTACCACAGTATTTCGTTTATCATTAGAAAATATGGGCATTTTACGATTCAAACTGTTTATTGGACAAAGCCTAATATTCAATCAATTATATGTATAAACATAATAAATATAATTATGTACGTCGCTACTAAAAATACGTCGCCATTTTGGCTCAAGACCCCAGACTGTGCGTGTAATGTCTAATGAACATATCGCAAACAGTGACCTCTACCGGCCAATCTTAATGAGCCGAAATGCCAGCACAGAGTGGTCCTGATGCTGCAAGGATGCAGAAAGCGTCTATATAGACGGATATGAGGATCTAAACCATGCAAGAATAGAGTTTATTGGCGCAGTCTCTGTGGCGCAATGGAATAGCGCGCTGGACTTCTAATCCAGAGGCTCCGGGTTCGAGTCCCGGCAGAGATGTGTCACCTCTGCATGCCGCATAGCAGACCTGCTAATTTTTATTATGGAAAATGCATACGGTCTCATAACAGAATTTCCGCCTCCATTTCGTTCTCCGAATGCTTCAAAAGCCTGAATGCAGGCTGCTCTTCATACGGCTATAGACAGCAGTAATCAATAAGTGCATTTTTCACAAAACTAACCATGGGCATTGATTATCATTTTGATTCCATTGAGCATACTGTATTAAAAATATATATACATAGTATAATGTTCACTTCATCAATTATGCAGCTTAATAATATCAAGGGACGCTACCCACATTCAGATTTCTTACACCACACAAACAATCCATCCTATTATTTATTTTCTCAAGTGAACCATCTCTGAATTAATCAAAGAAAAATAAAGTATTTCGAAAAATACAATGTCAGTCAAATTAATAAACGGTAGACATGTCATCGAACATCGGACCAACAGCATTATAATTAAATCATTGAAATGTCAGTACTCTGTACTAATTATAAACACTTTTCAGTGAACAAATGAGTATTCCTAATGTGTTGTTTCTGTGAGGCGCATTCCTGTGTAGGGATTTTAATAGTTGCTCCATTTGTTTGGGAGTAGTTCATCAGTCCGTGCACGTGAGGGCGCTCCAACACTGGACTGTAGACTAGGCAACAAAAGCTGAGAGAAATAACGTGAAAGCAGCCTATACCCACTGAAAATAGTGATTGGGGACACAGAACGAGATTATGAACATCTGAATAGCCTCTGTATATTTCTAAATGATCAGAAAGGAGGCAATTACCGCCGTAAATTCTGGTGCGGAACTTTTCCCTTGCAAAATGCAGAATATATTAACCATAAATCCACTAAACGTGCCTGTCATATCTATAATAATACATGTATCACACATAGACACATACCAGAATAATGTAAAAATCCAACATTGTGAAAAAGTAATGGTTTGATCTGAGAGCAGTAGCCTACGATTAACCACGATATTTAGATTAGAAACAGGAGGGGTGTGTGCTGTGGTGCTGACGTGAGAGGAGAGAGTGGTAGAGTGAGTGAGAGAGAGAGGAATGCGCCGCTAATGAGAAAGCGGACCATCACGGAGCGGAGCGTGCAAGAACGGACAGCAAAACCGGGAGAACAAAAACTGAGAAATGATCTAAACCCCTAAAAAAAGGAGCCCTAAGGGGAGGAGGGGAACGACGAAAGTCGTCACATATAGTTGTTGGAAGGATTACAATTACCCTACACTGCTGAATAAAATCCAACGAGGATTTTTGATGCTGTCCTCACGGAGAATTGAGCTAACGGACTTACTGGTCTTCTGAACCATGCGGAGGCTTCTGCTCCTGAGTTTGGCGTTGAGTTTTCACCGTGGTAAGACGTGGGTTTTCCCCGTAACCTCATGAACGACACGCTGTTTCCTGTTATCGATCAATAGCCTGCCGAACGCTTTCGCCCTTGATATGGGGAAAAGTTTCTTTAGATTCTTTTCTGTTTTGTGCGTGCGTGGGTGTGCGTATGTGTACATGTGTGCGTGCTGTGTGAGAGTGATAGAGGTAAATGCTCCCCTTTTCTGCATGTATGACGATGGGTTTGCCATTAGGTGGCCTGCAGTGTGAATTGTAGGCGATTCGATAGAGAGGTGTGTATACGCTGGCTTTGTGTCAGACATGGTCATGGCCTTGATTGATGCAATAATCTAGTATATGTCATATGACCTTAGTCCTGTGCATTCGGTAGCCTTATAGGGTGTTAGGCAGATAGGACGTGATTTGAATGACAGTGCGCATCTAAAATGATTGACCAAAGGTGCTCGACACTGGAATGTTGAAAAGGCTTGCGTCACTTATTCGTTGCTTGTCACCTTGATTGTTGTCGGAGATATAAATGTAACCTAATAACACAGGCACTCTTTCACACACACACACACACACACACACACACACACACACACACACACACACACACACACACACACACACAC